>JAWDGP010002811.1:187500-227500 GCA_033675545.1 Elysia crispata | reverse complement strand
TACCATTCACTACTCAGACATAACATAACTCGCACCATTCACTACTCAGACATAACATAACTTATACCATTCACTACCCAGACATAACATAACTTGTACCATTCACTACTCAGACATAACATAACTTGTACCATTCACTACTCAGGCATAACATAACTTATACCATTCACTACCCAGACATAACATAACTTGTACCGTTCACCACTCAGGTATAAAATAACTTGCACCTTTCACTACTCAGACATAACATATAAACTTTTTCCCTTTACTAATCATGTTGACGTGTCAAATCAATAAACCGCTAAAATAATTTGAATGGATGATGATTATGTTTTCCATTCGCATGTATTTTAGTCTTTCTCTAATTGCTTCATTTACGATTCATGCTATTGGCATTTTTAAGTGGAGCCAAAATGTGACAAGAGTAGAACTGTCATCGCTTAGAACAATCTTATTTGCTAAAATGAAAAACAGGGGTGAAACCGCTCTGAATATTCCAAGCGTTAGCGGTTTTTTTGTTTCTACTGGAGCAGCTTACATGCTTATACATGTAACATATAAATGTTGCGGCTTTCGATTTATCAAAGTTCTACTGGTTATAAAATAATGCTGACTGGATCGAAAATTGGTTGAAGGGAAGTGAAAGACATGGCTTGCTATATTTTGTTTTCCTTCAAATCTAGGCCGTGGAAGCACCGAATATGAGATTTGGAGTTAAAAGGGATTTGAGTCTTTAACAGAAGATAAGTCAGAAGTGTACAGGGGTGGAACTCTTCAGCAACAGAAAATTAGGAAATACACATTACAATGATAAATAGGTCCGATCTGCTAAGCCAAACCAAAAACAAAACCAAAAAAAAAAATAATGAAACCCCCCCCCCCCCCAGAATTTATAGACGTCTTTATTTTTTGTGCTTGGTAGAAAACTATATTCTGAGAAGAACCCATTTAATTTTTGGAAAAGTATCAAGAAACAAGTATGAGGCAGAATTTCTCTGGGTGGGAAACAATGATGTTCATATACTGAGGCGCATCTTGCGTTCCTGCATGTTGAAAAAATTGTAGATATTATGTCGAGTGGCATTGCTAAATTGTTAATGTTACACAATTTAAAATATAAACAATTTTATTGATATTTGACTTTACAGTTGTAACCTCCTAGCTTTTCGAGTCTTTAAAAGTTGGTCTTACCACAATGTATTTCATATTGGCAATTTAAGTTTTAAAGAAATTTTCATCAAATTAAAAAAAAGTACATTTTTTTTTTTTTGCTTGGATGGTCACTGTTTTTAATGTGTTTTACTCATCGCGATCTGTTTTTGGACTGACTTTTTCTGTGACTCTCGGCTGGCCCAAGTTAGTTTTTGGACTGACTTTTTCTGTGACTCTCGGCTGGCCCAAGTTATTTTTTGGACTGACTTTTTCTGTGACTCTCGGCTGGCCCAAGTTAGTTTTTGGACTGACTTTTTCTGTGACTCTCGGCTGGCCCAAGTTAGTTTTTGGACTGACTTTTTCTGTGACTCTCGGCTGGCCCAAGTTAGTTTTTGGACTGACTTTTTCTGTGACTCTCGGCTGGCCCAAGTTAGTTTTTGGACTGACTTTTTCTGTGACTCTCGGCTGACCCAAGTTAGTTTTTGGACTGACTTTTTCTGTGACTCTCGGCTGGCCCAAGTTAGCTTTTGGACTGACTTTTTCTGTGACTCTCGGCTGGCCCAAGTTAGTTTTTGGACTGACTTTTTCTGTGACTCTCGGCTGGCCCAAGTTAGTTTTTTCACTACCGATTACCATAAGGTTAGACAGGTTTTCCGTATTTTTTAAAATGTATTTGTGAAACCAGATTGCGCAAAGTTGACATTTCGTTTATCTGAAATATAGAAATTAAGCATGGCAAGTAATCTGTTGATTTTTGTTGCTTTTTCTTCGTTTGTTTGTTGTTGTTGTTTTTTGTATTTTTTAATACCAGGAGCGGCATCTTAAAATAAATCAGATTTTCTCTGTCCATTTTTCCCTTTACATATTATTTTTATAGCCAGTTACTCCAAATGGATATTAATCTTTTTCCTTTTTGACTTTACACAAGCACGACCGCCATAATTCTGTATATAGCTCAGACGGTTGACCTTTTCCATCAGATTACAGGATTCTAGGTGTTGCACGAATAATGATGATGGGATGTGGGTCGGAATAAGTAGTATGTACTCAGATTGAAAAAAAAAAGATGACGACTAAAGTAAAACAGAATGATCGAAATGAATGTTGTAAAACTGAAAAAATAACGCTGGATAAAACAGAGATTTAAATACGAGCAGATTTCCTCCTACACAACTTTTCAAGTGCAATATAAGTGTAAATGCTCGAGTTTCTCCTTCGATCTTAGTCGTAATCTCCGCGCTAAGAATGATCAGATTTACTACTGCTGAAAAGTTAACTGTTATTCTTTTAAAATGTTTTACTGACCGGGCAGGGCTGTGAAATTACAAAAATTTTTTCCTGTCATTTGCTGTACATAACCTGGAAATATGACACGTTTTTTTTTTGTTTTGTTTTTTTTGTCACATTTCTAAATCACGCACATCTTGACGCAATAAGTGAATTGGCATCAGGAACGAGTTTATAATAACATCGCCTTCTTTAAGATTCATACGTGACATAACAATAAAATTCTGTAGAAAAAATCAATCTCTCTCTCTCTCTCTCTCTCTCTCTCTCTCTCTCTCTCTCTCTCTCTCTCTCTCTATTTCTCTCTCTCTCTCTCTCTCTCTCTCTCTCTCTCTCTCTCTCTCTATTTCTCTCTCTCTCCCTCCCTCCCTTTCTCTCCCCCTCCCTTTCTCTATCCCCTCTCTCTCTCTACCTCTCTCCCCTGTCTCTGTGCCCCACTCTCTGTTTGACTACAAGCTGTGTAACTATTCTGGCCATCACTGGCCATCCACTCACCATTTCCCTCTCCGAGCGATGCCCTCTGACCCTCTCCGTCGAGCTACTGTTTCTTTCTCAGGAGTTCTTAAAACGGAAAGAAAGAGGAAACAAAAAAAAACACCCTTTTCCTTTTTAATGGTGTCTGAAAAGAAATGCCAAGGTGGCGGTGAGGCTTTTCATAACTTGTATTTTCGCCCCGCCTTACCATTTCTTCTCTTTTAATTTGAGGCACGAGCCAAGGGAAAGAACTAGGGGTTAACGAGCCTCGATCAAGGGAGGTCAGCAAGGTTGACACGGCTACTCGTGGCCGCGGGTTTTTGAGCGGGGTTGGTAACTCTGGCCGAACAAAGGCCCGCAACCTGTGGTGTCACTGTGAGGTCATTATTTGCCGTTTATGCACGGCAGAGACCGGACGACTAGCCCGCTGCCCCGCTCTCACCACTCACTTAAGATTTCACACTTCACTTGGAGTTGACTACTAACTCTATCCTCCCCCCCTTCCCACTGAATTGAACGCACTTTAAAAAAAAAAGAAAAAAAGAAAGAAAGAAAAGCATACCAAAAAAAAAAAAAAGAAAAATTTAATATTTTTTTCCTCATTGATGTAAGCACCGCGAAAAGAAAAAGAGACGGAATTCAGCAAATTTACAGCTTTTTTTTTTTTTACCATTGATAACATTGCTGAGTAATATATAAAGCATGAAAACAAACACCAGATCTACAAAACTCGCGAATATCACGCGCATGTCCATACCAGAGGTGATTAACATAAAATCTTTACCACATATCTCTCAAGCTTATAGACACTGTGGCTGCTACATTGAAGCTGATATACCACATTTAAAACATACCCAATAACCAACAGGACAAAAGAGAGACCTTTGTTCTTCTTGTTGTTCTTACTCTTTTTCTTCTCAAATTTCTTGATAATATCAACATCATCATGGGGTTCACATTACTATTTTTTTTATTAATATTGTGTATCTTTTTCTTTTAAATCTTTACAACTATTATTATTATTATTATTATTATTATTATTATTATTATTATTATTATTATTATTATTATTATTATTATTATTATTATTATTATTATTATTATTATTATTATTATTATTATTATTATTATTATTACTATTATAATTGTTGTTGTTGTTATTAAAATGAAAATATTTATAATTACTTGTACTATTACTACCACAACAATATTTTCTACTTTTACTAATATTACTACTACTACTGCTACTACTACTACTACTACTACTACTACTACTGCTGCTGCTGCTGCTGCTGCTGCCACTACTACTACTACTACTACTACTACTACTACTACTACTATTACTACTACTACTACTACTACTACTACTACTACTACTACTACTACTACTACTACTACTACTACTACTACTACTACTACTACTACTACTACTACTACTGCTACTACTTAATACACCTGGTGCTTTTTCTTATGATCAACAGTGTCTGTCACATTCAAGATCAGATATATCTATCTATCTATCTATCTATCTATCTATCTATCTATCTATCTATCTATCTATCTATCTATCTATCTATCTATCTATCTATCTATCTATCTATATCTATATATATTATTCCTAATTACCTCGTCAATTCCTCCTTCCTCCCCGCCCCATTGCGCTTGCTCAGTCTAAGGTGTTTTGATCTCTGTCATTGCAGACACGATTGGCAAGAAAGAAGAACCGAAGTCGTAGAGATGTGAACATCCCCATCTTTATCTCCACCCACCCGCACAACAACATGTATCGGCATCATCATCGGAGTGGTATCGGGGGCATCGACAACAACCGCAACAGCAACTGCACGACTATCAACATCAACGACAACAAGAATAACAACAGTATCATCAACAGCATTGACCACATCCGCAGCCACATTCTCAACAATCCCCACTTTCACAGTCACTATCATCCTCACTTCCACCACCACCACCACCACCACCACCAGCATCACCAACATCATCGACGCCATCTTGTGTGTGAGTGCGGTGTGGCGTTACCACCATCGCCCCGATCAAGACCTGCTCGGTATCGCCAGAACGCGCCATCGTCTCCTCCGGAACTTCCCGAAGATCTTTCTTCACCGCGGAAATCTGGCCCGGACCTGAGCACGTATTCTCCCTCTGACGTACAGAGCCCGTGGAAGGACAGACACAAGTAGGCCAAACCCCTTGTTTTTATCTGTGGTGTTTCTTTTTTTAATGTAAAAAATCCCACGACCCTGAACTATGTTAGTGCGGTATGTAGTGCTTGTGATAAGCTAGTAAAACTTCTGTTGTGGTACACTTATCTCTTTGTATCAATCTCTATTTCCTCCCCATTCTCTATCTTTCTCTGCCTATCTATATTCCTCTCTCTCTCTCTCTCTCTCTCTCTCTCTCTCTCTCTCTCTCTCTCTCTCTCTCTCTCTCTCTCTCTCTCTATCTCCACAAGAAGCGTCAGTGGCCGTGCTGTTAGAGAGTCCGCCTGGATACCACAGAGAGTCGTGCAGGTGTTAGTCTATCACCGACGGTAAAATAGTGATTTAAGGGTCTCGTCTTTTCAGTTCCGCCTTACCTGACGAGAGCTTAAGTTTGATGTTCAAAAGGCAACATTGTGGAGGAACCATAATCAGCCAACAACCCACCCCAAAATTTAAAAAAAAAAAAAAAACAGTTTCAATCATTTTGTCTCTATAAATATCCAATTCCCTCTCTCTACAATTTTTTTCCCTCACCCAGTCTCTCACTTTCAGGAATCAGAACGAACCACTATTTCTTATCAATGAAATCAAAATCTGGTTTTTTTTATCTCTTCGGACTCAGGAGGTAAAACATCTAACCTGGCGCTTTCTGCAAAAGACATTGAAAGCGTTTACGAGCGTTGATGATTTGTGTATCAGGTTCAGTTAAGCTAGAGATTTCTATAACAATTGAATATAGTCTAGCTTTTTACATTTGAAGATATCTGCTACCAGTTCAATGGTAAGATTGGAAAAAAAAAAAAGAAACAAAACACCTAAAGCTGGTAAATCGCATAATTTCTCAAAAAGAACTTTTTTTTTGCAACCACACTTCTTTAACAAAATACAAATAGAGATGTCTTTTTACGCTCCGTGAAGGAAGCGTTGAAGTAAGGGCCGCTCATCCTGACCAGACCTGGAGTGGGGGGGGGAAGCAGGTTGAGGAGTGCACCGGACGGTTTACTCACAAAGCCCCTAACTTGATCCTCCCTCCAATTTACAGAGTTACCGAGAAAAACCCACTCTAGATTGTATGACAGGCGTATCAATGTTTTTTTGTTTGTGTGACAGTCTGTGAAAGTCTGTCTCTGTTTCTATGTTTTGACTATTTGTCTACCTGCTGTCTCTGTCCGTCTTCTTGACTGTCCTTAATTGTTTCTCTCTCTCTCTCTCTCTCTCTCTCTCTCTCTCTCTCTCTCTCTCTCTCTCTCTCTCTCTCTCTCTCTCTCTCTCTCTCTCTCTCTCTCTCTCTCTCTCTCTCTCTCTCTCTCTCTCTCTCTCTCTCTCTTTATCCTACATTTTCGTCCTATCCTTCTACCAATTAATACCTCTGGACCTGCTCTTTTTCCTCTTTCTTCCTTCTCCTATTCTTCCTTCTCCTCTTATCTCCCTGCTCTTACTTCATCATCATCTTCTTCTTCTTCTTCTTCTTCTTCTTCTTCTTCTTCTTCTTCTTCTTCTTCTTCTTCTTCTTCTTCTTCTTCTTCTTCTTCTTCTTCTTCTTCTTCTTCTTCTTCTTCTTCCTCCTCCTCCTCCTCCTCTTCTTTTACTTCTTCTCCTTCTTTTCTTTTCTTCTTTCTCATTCCGTTTCTTCTTCTCCTCATCCTTAAAATCTATTCGCAGCGGTATACAAAATTTAGCAACTCTCCCCCAGGCAGAAACAAATTAGATTAAAAAATAGAACGAGCCGCGCCAAAAGAAGTTAGTCTGGTTACCCTTTTAATATTTAATTTCCAAGCGGCTAAGGATGAAAGTGGCTGTGAAAGAGAATAGCTTGTTCACAAATTGATGTAGGGGAATCATGTTACATGGCTGCTCAGGCTGGCTGCGTCTCACAATCATTCGGGCTCCTGGTTCAAACTTGCCCCACAACCTTTGACTGTTCATCTGTCAAGTAAGTTAGAGCTTTACTTCTTTGATAAAAGATAATGTTTGAAATTCTCGCAGACTATTGCAATGGCCTTTTCCGGTGTAGACAATCATGTAAAAAGAAAAGCCTTGGATAACTTGTGGTTGACTCTGTCCTAAGGGGGAGGAGTTTTCTGGAAACAGTCCTATTTTACAAATCATGAAATTCACAAGTCGTAGTTACGTAAATACATGGCAGATGGAAACATTATCATTCTTATGGCAATAAGAAATCCGGACGTGGTGTATGATGTGGCAATTTAATTATTTTTTTAATTATCCCAAGAATTGTGCTACCTTATTCTATCTGATGTCATCTAACCAAACTACACAAACATTAGGAAAAAGTTACGGGAGGCAGTGCATCGAAGGAGCCTCGACTAACCCACCGACAGAAAATTATAGGCCTAGGAATGATTTTTTTTTTTATGACTTGTTCTTGGCGCATCTCTGAGCATTGACGCAACTGTATCCAATGCTTTGGAGAGGTACACATTCCTCAGTGCAAACACTTGTAATTGAACCAACCTCTTAACTCCATCCATTCTCTGGACACCTGCTGTAAACTAGACACTTCGCCATGATGACCGTACTCAATGTTAGATCTAGACTTCTAGATGCTGTATCTTTTCGCAAAATAGAGATAACCTTCAAAAAGTGACTTTTTTTATCCTAACAAATTTAACAGAATATCGCCAAAAGTTTTGTTCGTAAAAAGAATTAGATTTTGACATATTATATTAAAATGTTTTGTGAAACGCGAATGCGGAAGTGCTAGCCTCGACTGCTAGATTACTTACGTCATGTTGATTCAGAGATACTCTAAAGATGGGGCTTTACTCTTCCCTTTCCTGCTAACTGCATGCCTCTCTTGAGTAGCATGAAAAACCATTTGGATGATAAAGCAATCAGTTTTATACTAGCGAGATGGGTTTTAGCGATTAGACATGATTCATTATCATTACCTTAAAACCAAACAAATCCTAAGAATGATATACTCCTTAAGAGACACAGTAGGCACACAATTGCCAAAATAGTATTTAATGCATCCAAATTAATGTCTTGAAAGTTAAAATACTGCATGGCCATGAAACCAGGTCTTTCTCTTAGCTTTGATCCCATTTCAAATTGCTTGTCTCCAGATCTATCTTTGTGAAATCTTTCTTTTTCTCCGTGAACTCGGTGGTCTCTCCCTCCATCGAAATATAATGTGCAATTATCATTTCAAATCAAGATGTCAAGATGGCTTTCCCTCATCCCGCATTTTACTCTCGATCTATGTCTCATCCTTTTCTCTTTCTCTTTATATTTTTTTTCAACCTTTCTTTCCCCTCCTAACGCATCTCTAGCTCTGTCTTTTGTTCTGTTTCTACATATTTCGCTCCGCCTCCCCCCCCCCCCCTCTCTCTCTCTCTCTCTCTCTCTCTCTCTCTCTCTCTCTCTCCCTCTCTCTCTCTCTTTCTCCCTCTCTCTCTCTATCTATCTATCTATCTTTCGCTCTCCCACAGCCTTTTCCTGCTCTTTGTACTTCCATCTTTGTCTTTGTCCCAGACAAAATAAATTAGTAACAGTATCAGCGGGATTTTCTCGTCTCCCGCTTCCTCTGTTTAATATCTCTTTCTCTTCCATCACCCCCTCCCACAACCACCCCCTCCTTTTTTTTTTTTTTTTTTTTTTGTTTGTACTCACTCGTCTTTTTAAAAAAAAAAAGTTAACAGTTTTAGATTTAACGCTCGGCCAATAAAAGCAGAAGGGGACCAAACACCTTCCACGGGCAGTGGGGACCAAGGGAGCGAACTGGGTGATGTTCATTATTTTTATTAGCCCTCTAATGAGCCAAAGGCGCGTCGAGCAGCGCCAAAGAGTAAATTGAGTTTTGGCCTCTCCATGCAGAGATTATCATGGGTGCTGGCACATTCAGCACATCATGATTTGTTTGACAGTAGCCTCCCCTTGATGACAATCCTGGACAGAGTCGTGGCCCCTTGCGCCTTTGTTGAACTTAAAGAACTATCTTGCTTTGGCCTCTCGCCCTCTTTCTCACACTCATCTTTTGTCTTGCAAGCAAGCTGCCCCCTTGAAGTGATTGAAGAGTTATGTTTCCAACTGCCCTTGGTCCTGCTCGCCCCTTTTTATGGTTTTTTTTTCCTTGATGAAGATGAGCTCTTTCTAGCCGCTCATCCGCGGTGCAAAGAGAAAAAAAAAAAGAGGCTGCGGAAAAGGAAGTTTAGCGCCGACCAAAACATTACACCCACTAACTGACCAACAAACACACTCGCCTACACACACATAGCTCGGAAAGAGTAACAAACTCAGTAACCGTCGCCCTCTATCAGATAAAAAAGATGGACGACCCCAGCCCAGCCACCTTTGAACGCCCATATTTGCTCTCTCCATGTGAACAATTTTTTCATCGCCTCTGTTTGTTTTCTTGATTGAAACCCACCCATTTATCTTTTCGCTTTGCTCATCCAACTGCAGGATTAACGAAAAAAAAAAAAAAAAACCAGCGGGATGGTCTTTCCTCCACATTGTTTTCCGCAGGATGAAACTCTCCCTCTGTTTGTTCTAACAGGCTCTTAGTGCGCACCATTTTGCACAAACAAGAAAAGACGTTAGAATTATGGATGGACCCACTAACAAAACCTCTGACCTCAAACATTTTCCCAACATCATTTTTACCCTGATCTTCCCTTTGTTTTGTTGTCTGCTGCATTTGCTACCCAGGATATTAGCCTGTGCTCGAGAAAGAAAAATGAAAAAAAGAACAAGATTTGTCTTCAATTTGTGAAAGCCACACAAATATATTGAAAGACAAGGGCTTCTTAGCTATCACTACATTTCTGGGTAAATAAAAAATCAGTTCATCGTAAAATAGAAAAGTTGTCCACAAATTCTTCGAAATCATAATAATTACATATTTACTGCAGTATTTTTTACTTGGTCTCCGCTCTTGGAGCTTTACATTCTGAAGTTCAAAAAAAATTGAGCAGTTTTGCTGCGCTATGAATTAACAGTCGATTTTCCGGTGTCTATGATGGCTGGTTGGGAAGATCCTGGGTGCTGCCATATTGAACACAAACAATGTCAATTCTAATCTGACTTTACCTTCATCGGAAGATAAATTATGAGCACGCAGGTAGACACACGCACAGACATACATCACAATTATGTCTCATACGACATGATTAGATATAGCTTTCGAAAATTATAGTTACGAAAGTAAAGAGATGGCATTTTTCTGAAGAAAGCTGGATAATGTTTTGAAAACTGAGATGATCTGCTTGAGAAAAATCGTCGTTGAGGCATTATCATCGGCGGCGGTTACTTCCCCCTCTTCAAAGAGATGAGCGCACGTCACGCCAACCTGCTGAAAACTTGGGCACTCAGATTGTTGATTCTGACCAGTTGCTCTATTCCATATGACGGAAACAACGCAATACAGGAAACAATTATCACTTCTATTTTCATACAAGCTGGTTAAAACTTGTGCTATTGTTTCGCCTTTTTGTATTTCCGTGGCTCAGACTGAAGTAAAGAGAGGTAGGATACTGCAGCCCATATTTCTCTGGTCCGGCGCGTGTAATATCTAGCTCTGGCCCGTGCTCTCTCAGCAGTCGGTGCTCCATGGTAATCGCAATAATTGAAGAAAAGCCGAGAGTCTGGCAGCTGGATGTCTGGATTCTAGCAATAGTCTGTGTTTTAAAGTCTTTCAGTTGTGTGGCATGACGTGGTTGAATCAGTCTACATGGGGCAGGAGTGTGCTGGCTTCTTAGATTTAACTAAACCTTTTCTTTCTTTCTTTTCTCTCTCTCTCTCTCTCTCTCTCTCTCTCTCTCTCTCTCTCTCTCTCTCTCTCTCTCTCTCTCTCTCTCTCTCTCTCTCTCTCTCTCCGTATCATCTGTTCAAAATCTTCATCTATCTTTCCATTTTTCTCCCTATGAGATTTTATTCGTGCATCCCCTTTTTCTGTCTTTATTTCTCAATATCTGTTACCCTTCTCCCCTCCCACCCTTCCACCCCCCAGCCTCTCTCAACATTTAAATGCACTTTATGCCAAAATATCTCCCAACTTCAGCTTCGTAATGTATGTCAACCTCTTCTATCTTTGTCAGATTTGCCAAAGAGGCTAATAGTTTGTATGCCATCAATTACATAACTGGATATTTTTAAGCGATTTGGATTTTTCATCACTCTTTTTAGGCAAAGCTGATTTGCTGGTAAACGTGCAGAATAAGCCTCTTTTTACAAGAGCTAGAGAGTCACACAAACCTTGCTATTTTCTGTTAGTATTTCGCCTCGTCTCCCTGTCCGGCATCCGACTTTCAACTACCTGGTCCTCACACCATTAACTGAAACAATCGCGGAAGTAATTAGATGTGATGCATTCCTGGGCGTACAACATGAAACAAAACCAGCTATTATAAGCTTAGTTGACCCCAGCACTTGATGAGACCAACACGTGCCATTCTGAGCGCAACAATGGACACTTGGGCTTGAGTCGCTAGTTCCAAACATCCGTCGGTTAGATCTAGTAGAGCGACGACCCCTCTCTACGGTGAGGAAAGAAAAGCGAAGCTCGCAATAAAAACACACTCCCCATGGCGCGACTCTAAGCCCTGTGATGTGCTGAATAGCCAGGTAAATACCTTTTTTTCAATTTGAGGTCAAACTCCTCAAACAGATTTTGACTCTGAGAGTTGTAAAAACCACCTTGGTCTCCGTATTGGATTTCTTTACCATCGGGCAACACGCGTGCTCCACGAGAAGCCGGATTAATACAAACCTCTTGAAATCCATTTTTCGAGACTCGTCCACCTACCGTGTGCTCAAAAAGTGGCAGTAATTATCACAGCAGTTGATTCTTTTTCAACCACTTTGTACTTTGGGGTACTGTAGAGTAAACAAACCCATTGACATCCTCTTCTTCAATAATAACATTCAGTTCTATGTGGCTGCTACAGCCCCTCCTCAACTGGGTCGCGTTATTCAAATCACTCACAGCTTTTCAGAGATGCACACGCTTCCTCTTCTCTTGAATCGCTGGGGCAACAAATGACTTTCCAGGAAATATTGTTACAAAGTTACCGTTGCTCGAGTGACTTCTGATGTTCACCTGGTTCGGGCTGAACAAAGGCTACACCAGACCACGTGACGGTCGTTGTGGGCCGCGGGGATGTCAGCAGCACAATACCAGGTGGGGTCTCACACTGTGGCAGGTTTACTCTGCCCGGAACAAATGGTGTGGAGAACTTAAACTTACTGGGGGATGATTTTTTTCAATCCTTTAGTTTAGAATAATTAATCAAGGAGGAAAAGAGAGAGAGAGAGAGATAGATAGATAGATAGAGAGAGAGAGAGAGAGGAGTGGAGAGTGAAAAACAGAAAAAAGAGATGTAGATAGAGAGAAGCAAGAAAATAGACTGTGAGAGAAATGCAGGGAGAGAGAGAGAGAGAGAGAGAGAGAGAGAGAGAGAGAGAGAGAGAGAGAGAGAGAGAGAGAGAGAGAGAGAAGAAACCATAGAGGTATTAACATCATGAAACCATCCAGGCAAAAGACTTAAAGTGATGCGCTCTTTTCCTACTTGCCGTGAACCAGAGACCATAACCAGAACATCCCCAGCTCTGGGCCCATAAGCTTCATATCGCCATCATTGTACCCGAGTGCCCTAAGTGCCGTGTGTAACCGCCAGACATTTCCAGAGATTTTCCTCTACTTCAGCTTTCTCGCCACTCAGATCACTTTGGTTACCTTGCAGAGTTCTACGCTTCTCTGGCTCTGGAGCAGCCAGAGAACTCTACTTCCTTGATCTCAGGCAAAACAAAACAAAACGGTTTCCTAACCAGATTATGTTAAAATCAGGCTAGAACTTTGTACTCTTTCAATTATGATTTCTGCAATGTAATATGGCGACTATGCCCTTACCGTACCCTCTTCTGGCAAAGAAAAGAAGAAATTAAAAAATAAAAAACCCACCACCACCAACAAAGCAAGTCCGCGCTCGCTCTTGTCTTCTCGTGGACAATCTGTGCCGTGAGTGTCAGGAAACGGAGCCTGACAAAGCTTGACATCTCCTTACCTTGGGCCGGCCTGTTGTCTTAACATCACCAGACTTAGCGGGCTTCCGCCATCTCCCTGCTCGCAGACGCATGGGCTTCAGCTTCCGGAAGACCAGGGACAGGTCATTCAGACTGTATTGGTGATACGGTAGGCACGCGCCAGTCACCCTGAGACTGCTGTTCGATTCTCGGCGGCAGCGGTCAGGAGATGGAAGAAAAATAGCCGTGGGTGCCAGCCTGGACAGAGGGTGGAGAGAGCTAAGGCGAGAAAGACAGAAAGGGTGTGTTTATGGCTTACATCTACACGCTTCCCAGGCAGCCTGGCATCAGTTAGGGGTCCCGCATGTTTAACTTGGCCCTGCTTGGCGAACATGGAAATTTTAAAGTCAGCTTTAAAAAAAGGGATCAAATAATTATTCAACCAATTCATCTAAATGTCTCTCTCTCTCTCTCTCTCTCTCTCTCTCTCTCTCTCTCTCTCTCTCTCTCTCTCTCTCTCTCTCTCTCTCTCTCTCTCTCTCTCTCTCTCTCTCTCTCTCTCTCTCTCTCTCTCTCTGGCTAGTCTTGTTGTCTCAGTCTGACTCTGTCACTGTCACCGCATCTCTGTATATATCTCTCTGTTGGTCTTATCATTTGTCTTTTTCTTTTGTTCAATCTTTTTCCCCCCTCTATCCCTTCCTCCCCGCCAAGACATGTCATTCCATCCGGCCCTTTACTGTCATCGCGACCTCCACTAGATGGGCGTGTGTTCAGCTTGATAGAGAGGAGAGAGACGCACAAGACAAAAAGAGATGCAATCTAATTAATGCGAAGATGCTCTTTTTCCCCCAACACGGGCTTTTTAAGCGATTGCTCATTTCACGCATGTCCTGATTGTTCTAGGTTACTCCCCTCCTCTCTGTGTGACTCTGTCTCTGTCTCTGTCTCTCTCCCTCTCACTCTCTCTTTCTCTCTTCTTCTCACTCTCTCATTCCCTCTCTCCCTCCCTCTCTCTCTCCCTTTAACTCTTTCAGTAGGCCAGGCTACTCCTCCCCCCCCCTCTCTCTCTCTCTCTCTCTCTCTTTCTCTCCACTTTCAGTCACTTTTCAAATTGTATTCGCTTCTTCCCTGTATTATATTAAATTACCTTCTCTCTTTTTCTTTCTTCATAAATTCATACTAAGTGTGTCTCCCCCTAAATATGTCTCTTGCTTTATCTGTATTTCTTAATAAATTGGATTTATCCCTGGATGCCTGTCAGTTTATCCGTCAGGGTTTCTGTTCGCCTGCCTGTCTGCTTTCATATCTCCCTCTGTTTCCTTCTCCTCTCCACGAAATAACAATAATTATAAACCAAATGTCAACAAAACAATTAAGGTCCAGCTCGTCCTTAATGCTTTATGTCATTAGATTTTTTTTCCTTTCACTCACTAGCACAGAAACCTGTAAAGGCTTTCTACATTCTCACGCAAAACGGCTTTTACCAGCAATCTGTAACGAATTGAAGTAAAAAAAAATTTATTTGTCATTATTATTATTATTATTATTATTATTATTATTATTATTATTATTATTATTATTATTATTATTACTAATATTTTTATCATTATTATCATTACCATTATCATTATTATTATTATTATTATTATTATTATTATTATTATTATTATTATTATTATTATTATTATTATTATTATTATTATTATTATCATCATCATTATTGTAATAATTATTATTATTATTATTATTATTATTATTATTATTATTATTATTATTATTATTATTATTATTATTATTATTATTATTATTATTATTGCTATGTTGTTGCAATCGTTGGAGGAGAGGAAGAGAGTGGGTAAGAAAGCAAAACAGGAGATAAGTAGCCAGGCATTGGTCAATGGAACTCCATGCTTTGCTCGAGTGTGTCCGGTTGACACGGGTCATTACCGAGAGAGTTCTGTCCCTTGCTCGCCCCTTGATTCAGCGTGAAGTGGCCGCGGAGAGAGTGTGGGGGAGCGCCCTCTAGCGGGCCATCTCCGCCCGGAGCTCATCAAATTGATACATCAGTTGAGGAAGCCTTTTCAAGGGGGGGTCACCCTCTTGATCACATCAGGGTTCCCAGGTTAGCGGGCTCTCAATTAAACTCCGGGGCTGTTGGAAATGACTAGAGAGAGAATTTAATTTTAAATGGATTTCGATCCCTTTCTTCTGGCTTCGTCCTTGTTAAAATACTTCAAAAAAAAAAAAAAAAGAAAGGAAAAAGAATCAATTTTTTCCCAAAGCTAAAAGAGGTAAAATCCTCTAGAAGTTTTGGGAATCACTCAAAAACTTTTTTCTTTATTTTGCATAAAGCCGTAATTGTTAAAGAAACCTTGCAAAGTTCTTGAATTTTGATTAATCCAACATAAAAGCTGTAAAAAAAAAAAGAGAGATTTGAAAATATTACTCATACAATCCGTAGGAAATAGGATTGACAACCATGGAAATAATTCAACACTTTCATAATAATAGCAATGGTAATTGAGCTACTTCAAATAAAGCAATCGGGCGCAGACGCAGGGCATCTAAATTAATTTCAATTTATCAGAAATATTTCAGTAGCAGATAACTGCATGTGTAAGACATAATACTACATAAAAGATCCTTAATACTTTCTCATGATGAAAGTTCGACCCCTTAAAAACGCGAGAACCGCCGATCGGGAATCCCCCGTGCCGTCCATCTGCCGCGGCGCTGTCGTCGCCATTGTTGTGAAATATTGGGCACCCGAGGGGACACAAGTCATGTAACCTAAGGCGACAAAGTGGACAAGCCATGTTAGGGTCACGCAAACAGCCACAAGCAGCCAGTAGGGTTATCTGTGGGGAGGGAACGGGCAGCAGGTCACTCTAGGCGGATTGGCTCGCTCGTGCAGATTGAGAAGAGCTCTGGCTGAGGCTCAGAGTGGACGGAGCAATAATAAGGGTCAAGACGGAACTTTGGATGACACTGGCGTCCGGAAAAGTGAGCAGTTATGGTTAGTTGAGTCAAGATGGAGGAAGGGGAGGGAACGAGAGCGATGGAGCAAAGGGCTTTTACTCTGGACAACTGGTATCCACTTAACCTAAACTGCCCAAGGGGGGCGTGGTTCAATTAATAAAGTTGCTGGTGTTTATTAACTGGTCGTTTGACCCGCGGATTGGGCTGGTGGTTGGGAGAGCTGGACATGACGCGACAGACGTGGACGTGAGGTGTTGGCTGGTCTGATCTAGAGAAGCAGGGTGGGGCTGCTGGTATGTGGCAAGGGCCTTAGATTTGTTGACAGGTTCAAATTTGTTTAAAAGTAAGTATAAGGGATATAAGGAATTCTTTAAAGAACGCCGCTCCAGCAACTGTTTCAATCTGATGCGGAAATACTGGAGCTCTGATCTTCGTGCGTTTTTATTGTTATTTTATGGGTGGTGTTACGAGGTAATAGGGAATTAAGATTTTAAAACATGGAAGAGGTGGAATTTGGCAATGGATAAATACTTTAATCGAGTAACCGATGAGTATAATTCATTTCAAGGCAAGCACAAGAGAAATCAATTGGCGCACACGTAGAATAGGTTTAAAAGCGAAATTAATACCTTTGTTTTTATTTGTTTTGTTTATAACTGAAAATATAACGAAACGTTTCAGCCACTCCCTCGAGTCTACTTTTGTTGTTTAGTTCGGACATCTGTTTAACTTGATCGTTGGATTTCAAGTGTTTAAGAAGCTTTCTTTTAGCTTTACACTCTCTCCGAAGGTCAAGCAAATACGTTTCATAGAGAAATACAACAATCGAACTCAAGGCACTTAAAAGGTTAAACATGCAATGTTTTGGTTGTGATATAAGATAAATGATTTCATGACTAGATAAAATATGTACTTTTCGCTTGATAGAGTATCTGCTTTGTGGCGATTTTGCCAATTTCATTGGCTTCTGACATGCCATTACCAACAAGTATGCCCTCCCTAACTCACAACTTTAAAGTGAAAAGCAAATATAATTATGAAATCTGAGTTACTCTAACAATGTTTTTCACTTTCTTTAGTCGGGTAACCATTTCACACGAGCCTGGAAAGAAATATGAGTGAAAAGGTTTTCATAATATGTATACACGCTACACCCGGCCAGGCCATGTTTCGAACCCTGATCCACGAGTCATAATGCTGAGTGTTTACTTCTGAACCATGATGACGAAGAGATACCAGGTCTCAAAGATAAACAATAGGCAAAAGAGAAAAATGAACTGATGTACAAAACAAGCGCCGAAAATTTCTCCAAGGATCGTAAGGTCTTGATATCAAATTCAAGAGTGTCTCATAAGGTCTCCGAGCGAGAGGCGGACCAGGAGCTGGGAGAGAGGGGGAGAGGTGGGAAAGAGGGGAGGGAATTGGATGTTGGAGTTTAATCTGGCACGACACTAATATCGACAACACCAAAAGGAGCGGAGGTGGTTGCTGTATCAGGTGTGGTAACGCCGCTGTGTTAAGACTGGACATCATACCCTGGCCCGGGGTGTCGGACACGGCCGCCGCGAGGGATTATGGGTGTTTGGCCTGTCTCTCGTGTCTGTCTGTTGTGTTGTTTGGCCCCAGGGGTCACCGATATGCTGGTGTGGATATCGCCTCTGTTGACCATCGTTTGCTGATGTTGTCGAAGAGTGACCCGTGTGAAGCGAGGAGACTAGGGCCGTTGCTGACCCCCGTCAAGTCTCTACTTGCTTATATGGTAAACAGCCGTCACAGAAGATCGCGTGAGGGAGGAAAAAATGAGAGAAGTAAAAAAAGAAGAGAGAGAGAGAGAGAGAGAGAGAGAGAGAGAGAGAGAGAGAGAGAGAGAGAGAGAGAGACAGGCAGACAGACAGACACAGACACAGACACAGACACGGACACAGAGAGACAGAGGCAGACAGACAGAGGCAGACAGACAAACAGAGAGAGAGAGACAGGCAGACAGACAGACAGACAGAGACACAGACAGAGACACGGACACAGAGAGACAGAGGCAGACAGACAAACAGACATAGACAGGCAGAGAGAGAGAGAGAGAGAGAGAGAGAGAGGCAGACAGACAGACAGACACAGACACAGACACAGACACGGACACAGAGAGACAGAGGCAGACAGACAAACAGACATAGACAGGCAGAGAGTGAGAGAGAGAGAGAGAGAGAGAGAGAGAGAGAGAGAGAGAGAGAGAGAGAGAGAGATAAATGAGACAGACTAACAGACAGACAGAGTAAGGGAGAATAGTTGTGTAACATACTTTATGAACGTAAGTTCATAGCATCTATAACAATATACATTTTACTACCCCTGCTAGTCTCTTCTGTTTTGTTTTTTTTTCTCTCACTGCCGCTGTCATCTGTTATGCCTTTAGCTGTCACTGCCGCTCTCATTTTTGTTTTACCTTTTAGTCTCACCGTCGCTCTCATTTTTGTTTTACCTTTTAGTCTCACCGTCGCTCTCATTTTTGTTTTACCTTTTAGTCTCACCGTCGCTCTCATTTTTGTTTTACCTTTTAGTCTCACCGTCGCTCTCATTTTTGTTTTACCTTTTAGTCTCACCGTCGCTCTCATTTTTGTTTTACCTTTTAGTCTCACCGTCGCTCTCATTTTTGTTTTACCTTTTAGTCTCACTGTTGCTCTCATTTTTTGTTTGTTTTACCTTTTAGTCTCACTGTCGCTCTCATTTTTGATTTACCTTTTAATCTCACTGTCTCTCTCATTTTTGTTTTACCTTTTAGTCTCACTGTCGCTCTCATTTTTTGTTTTACCTTTTAGTCTCACTGTCGCTCTCATTTTTTGTTTTACCTTTTAGTCTCACTGTCGCTCTCATTTTTGTTTTATCTTTTAGTCTCACTGTCTCTCTCATTTTTTGTTTTACCTTTTAGTCTCACCGTCGCTCTCATTTTTGTTTTACCTTTTAGTCTCACTGTCGCTCTCTTTTTTGTTTTACTTTTAGTCTCATTGTCGCTCTCATTTTTTTTTATACTTTTTACTCTCAACGCCGCTCTCATCTATGACCACAAACCTTTTAGGTCCTCTGATTTTCGGTATGAATGATCTGAACTACTATATTGCTGTGAAAATTTAAAACAATTATAGATAATTAACTGTACTTTGTCCAGTACTATAGAACCATACACTCTCTTCTAATGTATTTTTCTGTACGGTCTGGGTTATTTTATCCCAATTTTGATTGGTTCAACCCCTTATTCGATCTACACTCTATATTTTTAGAATCAGTTTTCATTCTAGATCTAAAATTTCTAGATTGGGATTTGTTCAGGAAGTTTGCTTGGGGATTGCTTCGAAACAATTTTGATTTAAATACAAATTATAACCATTATCATGTTAAATGGGGAAGTTTTAAATTTTTCTCCAATGAGCACTTGAAGTAACACAATTAGGATAAGGAATCTGAACTGGTCAAAAGTCCTGGCGAAATTATCACCGCTCTGAGGCTTGCAATTATATTAGTATGAAAAGAAAAAAAAATAATATTATGAAGAAATATCAAATGGGGAAAATGCTACTGAAAAAAAAAGAACAAATCAGCATCATGGTGTCTTCTTAATTGTTTTGATTTCTGAAGATTCCAAAATTCTTTGCGCCTGTAAATGGCATCGAACTAACTGTTTTATCACCAGGCCAAAATTGATCAAGTACGTTAAGACACCCATCTTTCTAAATACAGCGTTGCGTTTGTTTGCCGGTTTTTAATTGTAGACTTTGTTTCGTTTTTATATATTGCTTCTTTTTAGACTGGATTCAAGGGTACACTGTTGTTAATTTAAGTAAGAAAAACAAAACGAAATAACAAAAGAAACAAAAAAAAAATTATGCCAACATTTTTGGCATAAACATTTCCAGTAGTTCTACTTGAAGCCTTTAACATCTCAAGAAAGCATTCGAGGCCAGCTGTTCAAACCTTGCAGCGAGCCTTTCAGAGCCCATGGTGGATTGCAATATTTCCTACTGTATTGCTATGATGGTCCTTGTAGACAAAAGAAAACTGCTTTTGCAAAGCAAATAATAAATAATTGAGCTATATTATTTTTACTGTAGTGCGCTCTTTGGATAACGTTGTTACTCGATGTCATTAAGTAGGTACGGTCTTGAAAGACAGTTTGACTTAAATCTTTGGGCAAGATGAGTTCAATAAGTTTATTAGCATCGCTAAAAGAAGAGAATTAAGCAGTAAAACAGGCTCTGATGATCTGCTCTGAGAGAGTGTCCCAGGTCTATGGAAGAGGGGCGGCTAGTGGAGTGTGGCGCAGACACTGCCTCCGCCGAGCGTCTCTCGAGGGCGCTTCATCAGAGTCTACTCACACTGAACACTGGCCCAGCTGGGCGCGAGTCGGGCCTCAGCCTCGTGACCTCTCAGGTGACCTTTCGAGTGGAGCCCACAACTGATGACGCTTCAGCGCTTCTCTCGTTCAAACCGTAACAAAAGTTTTGTCTCGGCGGCACTGACTTGAGCCACATTCAACCTCTGGCTCCTTCACTGCGATGAGGCCGTCTTTCTTCAAACTTCACTACTCAATATTACTAATAAAACTCTTACAGAGCGGTCCTTTGTTGTGTAAGACTTCGGTGCACCATGAGAACTTGAGAGACTCACAAAGGGTTCCAAGTATATCTAGCTACTCTTTGAGAATGAGAGAAAGGGGGTGAAAATATAGCAAAACTGTTCGGATGATCGAAAGATACATACGCAGATATAAGAGGAAGAGGTGGGAGGGATAAAGAGAAAGTAGGGAGACAGTGAGTCAGCGAGTAACACACTGGCGTAAATGTACAGGAATCAAAGTTGAGAGTTTTCACATTTTCAATTGAAGGTTCTTGACTTTATTTCGGCAATTTTCCCGAGTTTTTTTTTTCTCAACTTATTTTTCCTAACACCATTTCAACTCAAGCATCACTTATAATTTTCCTTCAAGAGATATTTGGACTTCGATCTTGAAATAAGTACCTAATCTCAGGTTACCAGCTCTCGACTGAGATCAATCAATGAACCGTGATAGACCCGAAGATTTTCCTAGCGTCACATTAAGTTGTCTCCTGCCATGGTAGGAAGATTCCTATGCTGCTCTAGAGGTGGCTGTTCGAACCCAAGACGCAAGTCTTTACAGGACTAGTAACGAGCAGCCTACAATTCGACCACAGGTAACTGGTGTTGGAACCATTTAGGTCGCCAGAGATCCTGAACTTTGAACTCTATGGTTTATTGGGAACATTGTGGTGTCATTTTCGAACTCTCTCTATCTAGCTATCTCTCTCTCTCTCTCTCTCTCTCTCTCTCTCTCTCTCTCTCTCTCTCTCTCTCTCTCTCTCTCTCGCCCCCTCGCTCTTTCTCTATCTTTCTCTCCCTCTCTCATTCACTCTCTCTATATATTTCTCTCTCTCTCTCTCTCTCTCTCTCTCTCTCTCTCTCTCTCTCTTGTGTTCAAAAATACTTTAACGGTAAAGAAAAGAGAAATAAAACGAGAGAAAGAGAGAGGACTACAGGCAAACAGACCGAAAAAATTCCAAGGAAAGAATTGCAGGTGGAAAGAGATAGAAAAAGAAACAGACATATTTAGAGAGAGGACACACAAATAGAGAGAGAGAGAGAGAGAGAAGAGAAAGAGTGAAAGAGATAGAATCGTGGAATAATAAACAGAAGAGGTTCAGTACAAGGAAGAAACTTTCCGGCACGCATGCGCAGCGCATCTCGGACAGATTATATCCGATTCTTCCCACATCGTCGCAATAATGCGCCCCGCGATTTATGGAAGTTTTGTTAGGAGAGAAGTGTGCTTAAATTATAATATGAGAAATTACTGGCTGGCCATTAGCCCAATATGGGCTTTTCAAAAAGTTCCCACCATTTTGAAGAGGTTTATAAATATTTTGGGGCACTCTGGAAACTATCGAGAGGCCAACGATGAATCAAAATTGACTGACAAACACACCAAGGGGAAAGATACGGAGGGAAGGAAACTCAGAAACAGAGTGAAAGAGACACACTGTACTGATAGACAGAGACAAAGAAGGGGCAGACAAACACACACACACACAGTGATAGACAGAAACAAAAAGCGAGAGACACGCGCTCTGATATACAAAGACAAAGAGAGGGGGAGAGAGAGAGAGAGAGAGAGAGAGAGAGAGAGAGAGAGAGAGAGAGAGAGAGAGAGAGAGAGAGATAAATACACAGGTATCCAGAGAAAGGAGGCGGAAGAGAGTGAAACAGAGGAAGGTACGCACGAACGTTTAGACATATAAACAGACAGATTTAGGTAAGATAAGCAAAAAAAATAAAATGATAATAAAAAATAAAAAATCCTAAAATAGAGGATCCATAAAAACTTAAAAGACAATTTCCGAAGTTAATGAGAGAGAGAGAGAGAGAGAGAGAGAGAGAGAGAGAGGAGAGAGAGAAACACAGAGAGAGATAGAAACAGAGAGAGAGAGAGAGAGAGAGAGAGAGAGAGAGAGAGGGAATGGAAGAAAGAGGGCACAAAAGAGCAATGAAAATGTATTATGTATGTCACAATCAATAGTACTTGATGTAGGTTGTGATTAAGATAAAGATTTTCTAAAAGGTTTCATAGTTTCTTTGTTTGATATAGTTGATCTAATACAAGGAACTCTCCCTGTGTTTCTCATAACTACTCGACTCCCCCCCGACCTTTTCAGTTCCTCTCCTGATACCAGGCCTTGTCTATTGCACCCTCTAAACCACAGCTCATAATGTATTTCTGGTCTGTATTCTCTCTATTCTTTCAGAAACATCGTCACAGTAGTTGGTAGAAGAATTATTGAAGAAATTTTAGATTTACTCGGATGGCATGCTGAAATTTGACGGGGAAATAAAGAAAATCTTGAAAATATTTCACTTTCTCCAAGGTGTTTCGATGAATGAGAGGAATAAAGAAACATTGGAAGGGCAAAACGGAAGGAGAGATAGGACCTGATAGTGTCTGTTTGGAAGTTTGTACGGGTGGTGCGCACCATCCGGTCTGCAGTGTCCAGGATTTTGTACAGTGCTGGCTTCTTGCTCTCTCTCTCATCCACACTCTTTTCTTTGTCCTTTATAATTATGTTAGTTAAAAAAATTCCTCGCCGTTGGGTTTCTAGAAAATATTGTTCAAGTTTGATTATTCATTAGAATTCCTTCTCCTTTATGACACGTTCCCTTAATAAAGAGCAGGAGAGAGACAGAGAGACAGACAGACAGACAGACAAGCAGACAGAGAGGGAGATGGAGAGAGAGATCAATAGATGAGTGAGACATGCTGATGGATGTCGATGCACAGTAAAGAAATAAATTAGACGACAATGATGTTGATGCTGCTGATGCTGATAATAATGATGATGATGATGATGATGATGAGGATGATGATGATAATGATAGTGAACGGCAGAGTTTTCAGCCTGAGACACACACAGAGAGATTGTTTGTCAAGAGGCTGTGAAGTGGGGTATCGCGCGGCGACGAGCGCTGAAGAGCGGCTTAATTCGGTTCAACTCACAGGCCAGAAGGCCAGGCTAGAGGGCAGCTCTCTACACTTGGATTCTAATCGTTCACATCACTTGTTCCCTCCCCTCTGCCCCCCTCCTCCTCCCCCTCACAGACACACTTTAATTCTAATCCTTCACATCATCTTGTTCCCTCCCTCCATACCCTTTCCCAACATTCACCATGTTGTGTCTCTTTCTATGTCTTCCCCTCATCACCATCTCTCACTCTCCCGTCTTCAGCCCGTGCTGTTTCGAGTCTACCATCCTTCCGTCAAACAGAGAGGGAAGTGTGAAACGATGGCTTATCTCCATTGTTTTTCTCGCAGAACTTTTGTTGAAAGAACAAGACTGAAAAGACGCTGCATCTATCGTGGGTCTGGACCAATGGAGGTCCGCGCGAATAGTTGGGCGAACGCTCTTACTCCGCAGTCACTGGCAGAGAGAAAGAGAGAGAGAGACAGAGAGAGAGACAGAGAGAGACATAGAGAGAGACAAAGAGAGAGACAAAGAGAGAGAAGAGAGAGAGACAGAGAGAGAGACAGAGAGAGAGACAGAGAGAGACACAGAGAGAGAGCCAGAGAGAGCCAGAGAGAGCCAGAGACAGAGAGACAGAGAGAGAGACAGAGAGAGAGAGACAGAGAGAGAGACAGACAGAGAGAGAGACAGAGAGAGACAAAGAGAGAGACAGAGAGAGAGAGACAAAGAGAGAGAGACAGAGAGAGACAGAGAGACAGAGAGAGACACAGAGAGAGACACAGAGAGAGAGACACAGAGAGAGACACAGAGAGAGACAGAAAGAAAGAGAGAGAGACAGAGAGAGACAGACAGAAAAAAAGAGAGAGAGAGACAGAGAGAGACAGAGAGAGACAGAGAGACAGAGAGAGACAGAGAGAGAGACAGAGAGAGACAGGGAGAGAAAGTGAGAGAGAGACAGAGAGAGAGAGAAAGAGAGAGAGACACAGAGAGAGAAAGAGAGAGAGACAGAGAGAGATAGAGAGAAAGAGAGAGAGAGACAGACAGAGAAAGAAAGTGAGAGAGAGACAGAGAGAGATAGAAAGAGAGAGAGACAGAGAGAGACAGACAGAGAGAAAGAGAGAGAGAGAGACAGAGAGAGATAAAAAGAGAGAGAGACAGAGAGAGACAGAGAGAGAGAGAAAGAGAGAGACATACAGACAGACAGACAGACAGAGGGAGAGGGGGGTAGAGAGATAGCGGTTTATATCTTGATTTGCGATGTATGTAAATGTAAAAGTATTCTTTATTGTTATTGTTATTTTTGTTGTTTATAATTGGATTTGCTGTTGTTTTTTATGATGATACTCTTCTTGCAAAACCTGTTTTTATTGCCCATAAAGTTGCTGTGCATTTTGCAGGCGGCGGAGGTGATAAAGAACTAAATAGGTTTGGCTGGCGAGAATGACAAAGGGTTGAACTCATTTGGCTGATAGAAGGGGAAGACAGCTATTGAAGGCTTTCAAATAATGAAATTGTGAATTTTACGCTCAAACTGTGCAGCTAATGGCTCGTGGGGTGTTTTAGATTTTGGGTACAGAGAGAGAGAGAGAGAGAGAGAGAGAGAGAGAGAGAGAGAGAGAGAGAAAGAGAGAGCAATAGGAAGAGTGAAAAAAGTCTGGTCGTGGCAGTTTTGGGGGGAAAAAATGAAATGGAAGGAGGCGATAGAAGCGTCAATAGGGTGTTAGGGTTGGGGTTAAGAGGTTAGGCAAAACAAGACAAGAGAGACAATTGGATGCGAACTAATTGCGTCATCGCTGGCCCTGGAATGAGGACAAGAGCAGGTCTGAGTGCATAGGGCAGAGATCTTGAATCTTGAATCTTGGGGGGGGGGGGAGAGCATTGAGACAAGGGAAGAGAAATAGTCACAACAGGGGGCCATAATTTCATCATTTGGAACAATCTGGAGAGAACCGATTCGTCACCTCTTTATTACTTGCCCTTGTTTCTCGTTTCCTCCAGAGAAGACAATGCATTATGCAGGTTTTAACAGACTGTCTTTTTTTTTTTCCTTCCTTGAGATTGTCTTCAACTTTGCCTGTTAATGCATTGGGTCGTCCTCGGAAACATTATCATCCATTCTCTCACGCTGGCCAACTCTGACCTTTTTTTTAATAACGTTTTTGATGTTCGCTTTCTTATTAATAATGCGTCTGTTGAAGAAAGCTGGGGAGGGACTCATTCAAAGAAAGGGCAAAAATGACATGGATGAAACCTCATAAAAAGTGGCTGAACAGATTGGAACGGGCTGTGGCTAATGATGGTCTAAATGAGTGGAAAAGTTGGACATTGAGGAATTTAGGCCTCGCTGGGACTGAAAGCGAAACAAGAAAGACGATAGAACCAACCATTATTGGATTAGAGAGAAAGCATGAAAGTTTGTGTTCTGGACGACCTACGCGCGCCTGCCTGCATGCCTGTGGGAGTAGATCACGGTGTGGGGGCTGGCTTCACAGTCTACAAGCCTGTGTGAGTAGATCACGGTGTGCGGGCTGGCTTCACAGTCTACAAGCCTGTGTGAGTAGATCACGGTGTGGGGGCTGGCTTCACAGTCTACAAGCCTGTGTGAGTAGATCACGGTGTTTGGGCTGGCTTCACAGTCTGCATGCTTGTGTGAGTAGATCACGGTGTTGGGGCTGGCTTCACAGTCTGCATGCTGGTGGGAGTAGATCACGGTGTGGGGGCTGGCTTCACAGTCTACAAGCCTGTGTGAGTAGATCACGGTGTGGGGGCTGGCTTCACAGTCTACAAGCCTGTGTGAGTAGATCACGGTGTGGGGGCTGGCTTCACAGTCTACAAGCCTGTGTGAGTAGATCACGGTGTGGGGGCTGGCTTCACAGTCTACAAGCCTGTGTGAGTAGATCACGGTGTGGGGGCTGGCTTCACAGTCTACAAGCCTGTGTGAGTAGATCACGGTGTGGGGGCTGGCTTCACAGTCTACAAGCCTGTGTGAGTAGATCACGGTGTGCGGGCTGGCTTCACAGTCTACAAGTCTGTGTGAGTAGATCACGGTGTGGGGGCTGGCTTCACAGTCTACAAGCCTGTGTGAGTAGATCACGGTGTGGGGGCTGGCTTCACAGTCTACAAGTCTGTGTGAGTAGATCACGGTGTGGGGGCTGGCTTCACAGTCTACAAGCCTGTGTGAGTAGATCACGGTGTGGGGGCTGGCTTCACAGTCTACAAGCCTGTGTGAGTAGATCACGGTGTGGGGGCTGGCTTCACAGTCTACAAGCCTGTGTGAGTAGATCACGGTGTGGGGGCTGGCTTCACAGTCTACAAGCCTGTGTGAGTAGATCACGGTGTGCGGGCTGGCTTCACAGTCTACAAGCCTGTGTGAGTAGATCACGGTGTGGGGGCTGGCTTCACAATCTACAAGCCTGTGTGAGTAGATCACGGTGTGCGGGCTGGCTTCACAGTCTGCATGCTTGTGTGAGTAGATCACGGTGTGGGGGCTGGCTTCACAGTCTGCATGCTGGTGGGAGTAGATCACGGTGTTGGGGCTGGCTTCACAGTCTGCATGCTGGTGAGAGTAGATCACGGTGTTGGGGCTGGCTTCACAGTCTGCATGCTGGTGGGAGTAGATCACGGTGTGGGGGCTGGCTTCACAGTCTGCATGCTGGTGGGAGTAGATCACGGTGTGGGGGCTGGTTTCACAGTCTGCATGCTGGTGGGAGTAGATCACGGTGTGGGGGCTGGCTTCACAGTCTGCATGCTGGTGTGAGTAGATCACGGTGTGGGGGCTGGTTTCACAGTCTGCATGCTGGTGAGAGTAGATCACGGTGTGGGGGCTGGTTTCACAGTCTGCATGCTGGTGGGAGTAGATCACGGTGTTGGGGCTGGCTTCACAGTCTGCATGCTGGTGGGAGTAGATCACGGTGTGGGGGCTGGCTTCACAGTGAGGAACCATACGGAGCCCGACTGGCCGCGACAGCCGCTTGGTGTAGGGGGCGATGCTCTGAGACACAGCTGTAATTACATGGTTTTAGTCAAGACTTGTCCCTGCGAGGACAGATCTGATGGCCGAGGTATAGCTCGGCTTTACGGCTTAGAGTCCTCCTAATCTAAAACATGATTGATTGAATGCAAAGTCTTCCCTCTGAAGATTGCTTCTTGTGGAAGATTTTAAGTAAACACGACTTTAAAAAATTGGAGCAGAATTTTACAGGCGATGAGACATGTCCGCCCCCCCCCCCCTCCATCTCTCTCTCTCTCTCTCTCTCTCTCTCTCTCTCTCTCTCTCTCTCTCTCTCTCTCTCTCTCTCTCTCTCTCTCTCTCTCTCTTTGTCTCTCTCTCTATCTATCTATTTATCTCTCTCTCTGTCTCTCTCTGTCTCTCTGTCTGTCTGTCTGTCACTCTCTCTCTCCCTCCTTCTCTTTCTCTCTTTCTCTGTTTAGCTCTCTTTCTTCTTTTCATTTGTATCTTTAACTATCTATATCTTCATCTCTCTCGTTCCTCCTTCTGCTTTTTTTTATCTGTTTCTAAATCTCTCTATTTCCCCCGCCCCCCCTACCTTTTCCCCGTCTTGTCTTCCTCCCATGTGATTTATCTTTTTTATATTTTCCTCTTACCCACCATCCTCACACTAACTTTTCCTCCTCAACCTCCCTGTCTCTTCCTCCGTCAATTACTCACTTATTCCCTCTCTCACTCCAAACTGCATTGTTTTAAATAAATTACTTTGTGCCTCTAAAGAACAAGAAAATAAAGAACAAGTACAATAACTTTACAAATTAGTTTAATTATGGAACATAATAGAGCATCAAGATAAAAAACATTAACAGAACAAGATAGAAAGAGAAAAACTTAAACATGTTTTTTGAGTTTTTCAGATTTAAGCGAAGTCAAATCTTAGCCACTAGGAGGCCGTGACCTTTCGCTCTCCGTGACAACCGTGTAAGGCTCTCGAGATCTTGATATTTCCATTAAAAATCTAGAAAGTTCATTTTGAGTGTGTGATGTACGAACTTTTTAATGTCAAAAACTGTTACGTTTGTTGCTATATTTTTTTCATAAACTATTACAGTAATAACCAAAAGAAACAATAGCTTTTAATCGTACGTTAATCATAGTAGTTGAAATTGAGATGAAGATCTTGGTCTATTTGTCCACACATTGATTTTAAGTAATGCGCGCAAACAATAGCAGCTCATTTCAAGGCTTTTGGAAGTGGGGCAGATAATAGCATTATAAGGAACTTGAACGCAATAAAAAGAAAATCAATACATTAAAAACAAATTTTTTACATGCACGAAATACTTTTTATCCTTTAACCATCAAGTTTATTTTTTTGTCACCAAGGTTTCTCACTGTCTCTCTGCTTGTCTATCTTTCTGTCTGCCTGTTTGCGTGTCTCTGTCTCTCTTTATGTATGTATGTATGTATGTATGTATGTATGTATGTATGTATGTATGTATGTATGTATGTATGTATGTATGTATGTATGTATGTATGTATGTATGTATGTATGTATGTATGTATGTATGTATGTATGTATGTATGTATGTATGTATGTATGTATGTACGAGTATGTATATATGTATGTATCTATCTCTATATTTTGATTTTTCTGTCATTATCACTCTTTCTTCCAACGCCTTTTCCTCTCTCTCTCTCTCTCTCCCTTGTCTCTTCCCCTCTTCTCCCACACCTTTTTCCTCACCTCTTTATTCCTTTTATTTGCTGCTCTCTCTCTGATCCGCCTCTCTTAATCCCTGTCTGTTATAATGAAAAAAAAATGAGAGCCAAACATTTGACCAGATTTATTTGATTTTACAGAAAGAAAAATAAAATACAGGAAACTAATTTTTTCTCTAACGATTCGACAGGGTTTATTTTTTCCTTCTTTTTTATGTTTTTATAAATACATTTATATCCCATAAAACGTAGTCA
The DNA here is from genome assembly GCA_033675545.1 of Elysia crispata. Classification (NCBI taxonomy): domain Eukaryota; kingdom Metazoa; phylum Mollusca; class Gastropoda; family Plakobranchidae; genus Elysia; species Elysia crispata. The sequence goes on along the minus strand of JAWDGP010002811.1, from coordinate 197,957 downwards.
TAAATGTAAATGATAACCTTGCACGATTTCAGATCAATGTATGCTAAAACGATTTTCAAATCTTCAAAAAATTCATTTTTTTAAATACGATATGGTAATCAAGCTACTTATCGCTTATTAATTTGTAATTGAACTGTGGCACGTTAAACGCGTACGTTGCTGCATACGTCTGGGGTTGTGATTTCCACGCCATTGTGCTTTCCTTTAAAGTAACGATGGCTTGACATGACTAGTCTTAACTGGCAAGGTGGTACCGTGTACAAGCCACGCCTCTATTCAGCCGCCGGCAAATATTGCCAGTTATGATCATCACAGCGATTATCCCTGGGTCAAATACGTTATTGAAAGGCTTAGGGGGGCTGATTTCCTGGCAAGCTGGCGAAGGGCTTAAAACCCCTCCATTTTCGACCGTTCGCATTTCGCCTGAAAACAGAACTCAAGTGGCGATCGAGTTATGACGCCTCAGCTCATTCTTTCCTCAATTAAAGGGCGAATATTTTATACGACATGCGCTAACATTCCAGATTCATTCCCCAAGGCTCATGTCAGATAAAAAATTGAGGGGTCTGACTTAGTTTGGACTTCCAGATCAGCTACTAGCGACCAGTGTTCTGCCGGTTTACCTCCGCAGGGTTAAATACAGTGCGTGCTGTGGAGGAGAAATTTTTGAAAGATGAGCCTCCAGATTGGAGGGCGAAAGGGAGAGAAGAGGCAGGCAGAGAAATAGAGAGTTCGGAAACGTCTCTTTATCCCCAGCTCCTCCCATATTTTTTCTCTTATCTCTATGATCTTTAGTTGGACCTCCGCGAGCAAGCATCTTTGGCCAGCGGCGATCCTGGACTATCTCGTCCGAGGGGTTAAGTTCCGGGTGTTTATCAGTTATGGGCCTTGTGATTAGGGCAAGAATAAGACACCTCAGGGGCGAGGTGGAGAAGCAAAAAGCTCTGTCATTGTTTTAATGATGTTTTCTTGTTGTTGTTGTTGTTGTTGTTGATGATGTTGTTGCTGTTGTGGTGATATTGTTGTTGATGTTATAGTTGTTGTTGCTGTTGTTGTTGTTATTGTCAGTGTGTGTGTCTCTGTTGGTGCTTTTTTACTTCTACATTACAAACCATGACATATCGCTGCCAATGTTCCTGTAACGCTGGCACTTATGATGGCTTTAACCCAGTAAACTTTTTGGTCTTGGGCGATCCAAACGATGTCCTTACCTAAAAAAACTGATGTTCTAAGATATAAGCATACTTTTGTTTAAACCAAGAGACAAGAGATAACCATTCTAATCAACATTGACAGGTAAAATTTTAAAGAAATAGATGAAGAAAAACAAATCCTAAGTTGGTGAGAGAAATCTTATATCTTTTTAGCAAGCGATATCTAGAACGCCTTAACCCTCCATCTGGCTCTATCGCTCAAGTCGGGCCAGGTGGGGGGGAGACAACTTAACTCACGCTCATGTACGTGCTTGTATGACGGTTTTCACCACCATAGGAGGGGACAGGGGGGAAATTTCACTCGAGCGTGACAATTAGCTTTTAATACTCGGCGCTGAGAGGTTTAAGAGAGAGAGAGAGAGAGAGAGAGAGAGAGAGAGAGAGAGAGAGAGAGAGAGAGAGAGAGAGAGAGAGAGATTGTTTCGCATGAATTAGAATATTTTTGGCAGGCACAGGCATTCTAAAGTTTGTCAGTTGATCGCATTAAAGCTGTAATCAGTTGTGACCCAAATATTTCCAGATGTAACTTGTCGGTCCTTCAATATGTATGTGTCACTGAAAGTATCTCTCTCTGTCTGCCTGTCTATCTGTCTGTCTGTCTGTCTGTCTGTCTGTCTGTCTGTCTGTCTGTCTCTCTCTCTCTCTCTCTCTCTCTCTCTCTCTCTCTCTCTCTCTCTCTCTCTCTCTCTCTGTGGTCTGTCTGAAAATCACAATAACTGACATATTTTCTCTTTTTTATTTTCGTGTTAGCTATAGGAAACTTAAAAAAAAAAACCGCCGTTTGTTTATTTTAATTTCTGCAAACTTTTGGGGCTCTCTTTTTCATTTTAAGTATTATTTTTCTTTGAGTTATTATCTATTATATGAGCGCTTTTAGTTGGGGCCCTTCCGCCCCAAACATAATATGCTCCCTTTGTGCGCAGGCGCCAGAACGGTGCCCATTACTGCACATTAATTTTTTTTTCGTTGTTGATTGTTCACTGTTCAAACTTCTGAACTAACAGAACAATATTGTGGGGACACTCGGCGTCTCAGCGGAGTATCAGAGACTGCAACCCAGGCTAGTGCTCAGGGAGATGTGGACAGGAGTGGGGGATGAGAACACAAGAGGAGCGGGGAAAGGCTAAAAAAACAAGGGGGGGAGGGCAGGGTGGAAGATTGAAAGATGAAGCATTGTGACAAATTACAAAGACAACAGAAGAGTATCTTGTCTTGGAACAACGTGAAGAATCAAAGAGTGGAACTCTTGGTTACTAGAGGAGCATCTTTATCTGTGCTGAGATGTCCTTGTGCTAGTGATATTGGTTGCACCGCTGGGTTGCTAAATCTGTTCTTGTTCGCTAGACTCACTCCTCTTGCTATAGACATTTTCACTTTCATCATACTCCTCTTACCCTCGCTTTATCTCTTTCTTCTTCTCCTCCTCCCACCCACCCCACCCCCTTCCAACCCTTCTCTCAATTTGTCTTAAATTCACAATTCTCTTTCTCCCTCTGTCTGTCTGTTTCTCTGCCTGTTTCTGTCTCTATCTCTCTTCTATTTCCAACTACAAAGAAACTGTGGTAGACACCTACCGTTTGTTTCCATTATTCGCCCAGACCATTCTGCGTCTATAATTGTATGTTCAGTGATACAACAAATGTTTTTGTTTTCCTCTTTTTAAAAAATCTCCCATTCCTCGCTCTAAACACAAAATTCGCCAAGGTAAAAAAAAATAAAAAAATAAAAAAGGAGGTTTCGAACCGTCAACCTTAAGTCCCTGAATACCTAAGGGTTAGTTCTTAGCTTCACTGGTCACCGGTTCTTCAGATCTGTTGCGGGTGGCAAAAGGAGAATCTAGAAATGTTGGTAAGGGAGCCTTGTTATCATTCTGATGAGTAACCACCAAAACTTCTCGCTGGTCAATTTTGGCATCAGAACTTAATTTCCGCGTCCTTTGTTTGTGTGGAGAGCTGACCCTGCACAGTCTCTGCCAGGTGCTCTCCCCTAGACAGACGTTACTCGAACTCCTTCTGCACAGACAGAAAATGATTGCGTAAACCATTCGGCTTTTCTTCCTCGTCCTTTGTATAATATAATTATCTCATGCCTTGTTAAGCGCCATTACTAGTCCCCCAAGAGGCTGGAGAGAATTAGCTTGACAAACCCCCAGCTGAAGAATGCTTACTGTGTCGTCTCGTTTTTCCCACCCGAGTGCCTTTCCCGAAATCTCCCGCCCGCCCGCTGAGAGCAGCACATAGTAAAAGACTAAAAGTTCCATTCAGCACGCCAGTTTTGTCAGTATTTCCAAGTTAAAGGCAAGACCACTGAAAAGAAACGGAACAAAAGAATCGATTGAGTGAAGGAGTTGGTACCGGCAGAAGCTAGCTTTGTAATCCACCGTACTGAGTGCAATATGACGGGTGAGGATTTACTTCAGTGCCTGAAGCCAGAGCCGTATTGGTTCAGAGAGTAAGAAATGAGCCTAATCTTCCGCCATAGCACTCCCCTCTCATTCCGAGAGACACTCAGCTTCATGAACCAATGCGAAAGACGAACATAGAGAATATAACGGCCACTTACTAGATAACCATTATGAAAGCTTCTCATTCGATAGAGCAGAGACTAGTTAAGTTAAAATACTCGGAGCATTGTGAAGCTGTCAGCCACTTCTACCATCTTGACATATTAAGAAACTTTCTTTTTTTGTTTTATTACTTTTCCCTTTTTTCATTTTCAAAATTATTAACTATTGGTACCGTCTTTTTTTTTTTTCAAATAAAAGCGATGTGTTCCAGTGTTCTACTCCGTGTTCACTTCAAATGTCTTTGTTTCTATTGGTTTTATTTTCGGGTTTGTTCTACTCTAGTACCAATTTCATTTCAGAAGAGTTCCGGTCACATTTTTTGTTAGCTCAAAGTATACAATCATACGGTAAAGAAAGCGCTACATTTATAGATCACTCGGTGCTGCCTTTTAAATTTTTTTGCTAAAAATGAAAATTTCGCTCGTCAGATTTTCTTCCCTCCATGATGAAAATGAGGAGTTGTAAAACATAAATTAAAAAAAAAAAAAATAATAAAAACTATAGAACATAAAACTCTTAAGATCGATATATGTTATACCATTTTTTTTTAAACTCTATGAGCACAAGATCCATAATCATAAAACAGTATTCAGCCAACTCTTGTACATGATTTGTAATGTGTCGCTACCGTTATAAGTTGAATGCTACTACTTTCATACTCAAATATTTAAGTAGCGTTTTGAGACAGGCTTATTTCACTGAGCTTTTTAAGTACAGTAATCATCATAATTCTGTGGAGATATTAAATTATTCTTTAAATATTTTTTTTTACATAGCATCATAGCAAGAAAAAAATTCTTCTGTTAAATACTTTTCCAGACTCAAATTTTCAATATTGCAGATAGGTTAAATCAACATTCATTTTCACTGATAAACTTGATAGAATTATGTTCAAACTTAAACACCATTATATTACAAATAGATTGAATCAGCATTCATTTTCACTGATAAACTTGATAGAATTATGTTCACACCATTATATTACAAATAGGTTGAATCAGCATTCATTTTCACTGATTAACCTGATAGAATTGTTAAGGAAAAGTTCGCAGATCTCCTATCAAGGTGGACCTACCGATTTCAACCTACCACAGCCTCTGCCATATGGATATCCCGTATTTTTTTTTACGTTGAAGTCACCTTACTTTCAGGTTATTTTATTTGATTTCTTTTAGTTTAAACTTTTTTTAAAAATTGTTCCATAAATTCTTGATCATTCATAATTATTCATCCTGAAAGAGATGGTGAGTCTCCAGAGTGTCACAAACGGTTTTTTTTTTTTTTTTTTTAGTTAGGAAAGAGCCATATTTAAAACACGTCCTGTTTCTGAGATGATTGATAAAAGTTTGTATTCTTATATCTCTGAAGTAATCTCCAGCAAATTTTAGACCGTCTAAATACAAGTTCCTAGATCTAAACTTAAGGATTCAACACTTGACATTTTGTTGCGTCCGATAACTTTTCGAGCTGATTTGAAGAAAATATTTCTTTAATTTAATTTCAATTAAGTGAGATCATGTTTAAGCACAGAATGGGTGAAGATCTGGCGACAGAAAATTTAAATTAATGGAAAAAAATTAGTATTGTTGGGGGTAAAAAGAGTGATGGGAGAAAGGGGGTGGGAGGGATAGAATGGAAAATGATCGCGAGAGAGCTTAGTTCCTTCCCCTGTGATTGGCAGGAACATCACAGATCAAACAAGCCTAGGGAAAGAATTGGGGTCTGCACCGAAGATCATCCAAGGGCGAGCACTCTCATCTCAATCACTGCACATTCAGTTCCGGTACCGGTGTCGATTTTCTACTGTCTTTTTTAAAGTCTGCCAATGCTTGCTGTGCCTTCGTTTTCCTTTTAGGTCCTCGACACCCTTTTATGTCTCCGTTTCTTTTGTTATCTTGATTTCTTCTAGGGAAGTCCTGAAGATCGGAGCATCAAAGCTGTATCTCCCAAGAGAACTCTGCTCTCAAGGTTTGAGTCTCCAAGAAAAATTTGCAAACAAAAGGCTGGTAGTTGTAACGGTACTGCGCTAGAGCAGGATACCAAACTGCGAGGATCGGCGGTTCGGGCTTCATAATGACAGGGCGTTTTGTCTAGGTTCTTTTTTCTGAAGATTTTCTACTCTCTTCCAAACCTGGTCGTTATTTGCGTTGTGGCATCCAAACCTCTATGCAGCCCAAATAACAAAGTTTCAGAATTTTGGTGCTCCTTTGTAATTTAGGAGCGCTACAATTTAAAAAAAAAAAACCTGCTCCCTTAATCTGAGTGTGAAAGAGCAATTGATTTCTTTGAAGTTTTGGTTTCGTTTTTGGTAAAAATATTTAATACTTGGCTTCATTCTGTAAAGGTTAAATTATCACTCCTCTTTGCCAATGATGAGTTAAGTATTTCGCGTTGTTGGTATCCTACAATGTATTGAAAACTTGAGATTTTAGTGGTAAGATAAGATGCTGAATGTATGAATCATAACAGCTTCAGGAAGGGTGAAAATCACATTGATACAGCTATCTTGAAAAGAAAGCATTATCATAGTTGAAAGTTGATGCTAGTACTGGGTGAAATACCCTGCACAAAGTGTTACCATAGTTGGAAGCTGATGCTAGTGCTCGGTGAAATACCCTGCACAAAGTGTTACCATAGTTGGAAGCTGATGCTAGTGCTCGGTGAAATACCCTGCACAAAGTGTTACCATAGTTGGAAGTTGATGCTAGTGCTCAGTGAAATTCCCTGTACAAAGTGTTATTATAGTTGGAAGTTGATGCTAGTGCTCGGTGAAATACCCTGTACAAAGTGTTATCATAGTTGGAAGTTGATGCTAGTGCTCGGTGAAATACCCTGCACAAAGTGTTATCATAGTTGGAAGTTGATGCTAGTGCTCGGTGAAATACCCTGCACAAAGTGTTATCATAGTTGGAAGTTGATGCTAATGCTCGATGAAATACCCTGCACAAAGTGTCATCATAGTTGGAAGTTGATGCTAGTGCTCAGTGTGAAATACCCTGCACAAAGTGTCATCATAGTTGGAAGTTGATGCTAGTGCTCAGTGAAATACCCTGCACAAAGTTTTATCATAGTTGGAAGTTGATGCTAGTGCTCAGTGAAATACCCTGCACAAAGTGTCATCATAGTTGGAAGTTGATGCTACTGCTCGGTGAAATACCCTGCACAAAGTGTTATCATAGTTGGAAGTTGATGCTAGTGCTCAGTGAAATACCCTGCACAAAGTGTCATCATAGTTGGAAGTTGATGCTAGTGCTCAGTGAAATACCCTGCACAAAGTGTCATCATAGTTGGAAGTTGATGCTAGTGCTCGGTGAAATACCCTGCACAAAGTGTTATCATAGTTGGAAGTTGATGCTACTGCTCGGTGAAATACCCTGCACAAAGTGTTATCATAGTTGGAAGTTGATGCTAATGCTCGATGAAATACCCTGCACAAAGTGTTATCATAGTTGGAAGTTGATGCTAGTGCTCAGTGAAATACCCTGCACAAAGTGTTATCATAGTTGGAAGTTGATGCTACTGCTCGGTGAAATACCCTGCACAAAGTGTTATCATAGTTGGAAGTTGATGCTAATGCTCGATGAAATACCCTGCACAAAGTGTTATCATAGTTGGAAGTTGATGCTAGTGCTCAGTGAAATACCCTGCACAAAGTGTCATCATAGTTGGAAGTTGATGCTAGTGCTCAGTGAAATACCCTGCACAAAGTGTTATCATAGTTGGAAGTTGATGCTAGTGCTCAGTGAAATACCCTGCACAAAGTCCTCAGACTCCGCGGTGGTAGCTTAGATCTAAATCATGGCATGATAGCTTACACAAAGCAATTAATACTTATTCTTTTTAAATTAATATTCATTTAAAACATAATGTCTCCCTTCATATCATGATTCAAGATCTCAAATTATTTTCTGCCGATTTGTTTACATATAGCTAACTTTTTAGTTTGTACGAAAAAATTTGCTGCCAAAAAAAAAGATTAGTCTGTATTTTACAGTTCAAGTTATTTTATTTGTGAAAGTTGGGCACTTTAAAAAACTCATAAAAGATACAATCATACAAAATTCAAAATTCTGAATAACTTATTTGGTGATTAGAGTGCGGACTCTTACTAATCTCAAACTTGTGAAGAAGAAGAAACTCATTTACCTGAACATAATTTTTTTTTTTTTAAATCCTTTGAAAGTTGAACTTGCCCAAGAAATAAATTATGGAAGTAAGAGTAAATACTTCTTATTTCAGGCATGTAAATCAGAGGTGAGCATCTCAAACCTAAAAACAATTGCAAAACAAGATTTGCTTTGGTAAAAGAGTGGTTTGAGTTGAAAAAGTATCTCCTTAAAATACAGAGAAAAAAAGGAAGAAAGTTAACGGTTATGAAGAGTTCATAGATTGATACAGGTTTCTGCAAAGTAGGCATAACAAAGTAAATCAATAAGAAAAACCGTCGCAAATACGTGGCAAAAAACTGAGAGAGAGAGAGAGAGAGAGAGAGAGAGAGAGAGAGAGAGAGAGAGAGAGAGAGAGAGAGAGGGAGAGAGAGAGAGTAAAGAAAGTCGTGGAAGAGAAAGCAGAAAAATTAATGAGCGAGTAAGAGAGATAGTCAGATATATAATTATTAATGAGGGAGGGGGAGTGGGGATGGGGGAAGAAGGGATGAAGATGAAATGGATTAAGGGAAAGAATTTTGCCCCAGTGCTTCGTTAGCTTCCTTGTGTGTGGCGGGGAGAGAGAGAGAGAGAGACCAGAGATTTCTTCCCACACTCACCGATTGGTTGGTTCCGGCAAACAATGGGTGTGGCCAGCGTCAGTGACTTGACACTGGCTGTCTCGAGGCGAATCAGCGTGAGTACTGAAAATGCTCACACTAGGAGGATCTCTGGCTTAGTGACGGTACCACGTCGACCTGGCGCAGGGGAGGGGAGGGACCGAGGGGCGACCACAGACACACCAACCTAACTAGTCTCTCTTCATGACGGGGAACAGCGGGACACGAGAAAACAGAATGGAGGATGGAGGACAGCGCTCAACTGTCACTCTTGAGAGTTGAGGGGGAGGGATCTGAGGCGCGCCCTTTCTCAGCTGAGAGAAACAGAAACATGTCTGGTCGAGACAGAGAGAAGTGAAAGGATGAAGGAGGGTCGGGTGTGGGTTCTAATCCATGTACCGGGCTATCACTGGTCTCTGGTTTAGTGACACTGTTTCCCCTGCCTATTTTCGTCCATTTCACACGATGAATGATACAAGCAAAGCCATCGCAGAGTCTTTAAGATAATAATATTCTGATCACATCGAAGGAAAAGAAAAGAAAGTAAAGCCTTGACTTCTCCAGTCAAACATTGTGTGATTGTAGATCTGGACTGAAATGCTCGATTGATCATGAGGTTCTTTTCTCAGTCTCTATGGTCTGCCAGACTGGGATAGATTAAACCTCAGTTGGTGTCACACACCAGGATATAAAGAAGAAACGGGTTTGTGATTGGATGCTTGTCCTTCAGTTATTTATCGATGTCAGGGCAACTAAAAGACACATTTTTAGAGTGAAAGAAAAAAAATGGGGGGGGGGGGGGAAGGAGGGAGACAGACAGACAAACAGGAGATTCTATACCAAACCAAAAAAAAAAAACATTTTAAATAACTTTTATATTCCCTAAACCGTGCATCTTTGTGTTTTGGTATAACATCTCTTTCTCTATCGGTACATCTACTTTCATACCTAACTATCTATCCATCCATCTAACTATCTCCCTATCTTTCTGTCTCTCTATGTGAGTGTGTGTGTGCGTCTTCTCTCTTCTTTTTCTCTCGTTCCCTTGTGACTGTTTATCTTTGTCTCCTTCCTTCACCCTCTCTTCTCTCTTCTTTTTCTCTCGCTCCCTTGTGACTGTTTATCTTTGTCTTCTTTCTTCATCCTCTTTTCTCTCTCTCTCTCTCTCTCTCTCTCTCTCTCTCTCTCTCTCTCTCTCTCTCTCTCTGCTTCTCTCTTTTTTTCTGCTATCCGAAATGCAAAAAAGTTTTCAAAGTCATCAGAAAAAAAGGAGAAAAGTTAAGACGCTGAGCGCTGAGAAGAGTTGTTGAAAGAAAGCTTGACATGTCGTTCTTCTTGGCCTGACATCAACTCCAGATTGCCATCTGGACTTTGTAGGGTCAAGCTCTGATACTGGCTCCAGTCTGCTGCTGCATATGCATGTGCATGTGTAGTGTGGGGCTTGTGCTCGAAGCTCATGCGACCCTCAAGATCCTAGATCTAGCCCTAGGACTTCTCAGGATATCCGAGAGACGGCTCATCAAAAATTGCCCGTTAAAGAGCTGTGACCCCGGAAAAAGACGGAATCGCGCTCTAAGAGTTAAGCCCCCTGATAAAGACCGGAATCGACCTCTAGGCGTGAAGACCCCGGATAAAGACGAAGTATCAGACGGGAAACTGGAAAGTTGAGGGCGGAATGTTCACGGCATGCAAGTTTTTCTGATCGTCTGGAGGTGATCTTCGCCTGTGTGACTGGTGTCTTCACTTATTAACAATTCAGTTTCTCTTGTCCTGACTACCTCCTCAAACTGTCAATCCATCAACTTCTGCATTTTACATTTTTCCGTTATCGTCACAATTCCTTTAGCTAAAAAAAAAATAATTTTTTTATCAATCTTTCTTCAAGAGGTTTAACTTTCTTTACCTTCCCCAA
>JAWDGP010002811.1:175000-182500 GCA_033675545.1 Elysia crispata | reverse complement strand
ACCGGTGCATTGTGCGGATGTTGTCCAGGTTTTCCCAGCAATAATTACTGGGCAGCCAGCAAGTTTTTTATCCAAAAGAAAAAATGTTGAGGCAAATCATTTTGAGCGTGTACATCCAGAAACTTCTACAATCATTTTGTTTGACATAGGTCACCCACTGTCCCCCTGTAATACGTCATACAAGCGCTCAATCGGCCAGGGTCGGGCTGGAAGAGTGAGGCCCTACACTCATTTACCTGCGATGGCGCTATCCAAGCAGCTTGCGGAAACTCCATCCGAGTCACTTAGAGAGCTGGTGGGAGAACTTAGCACAGTCACTGTCTTGCAAGTTCAGCTTTAAATACCGGCACGCCATAATCCCACCTGTTAATATCTATTGAATTCTTTTCACCGATAGGTTTTTTTTGTTTTATTTTGCAAGTTCGATTTGGAAATCTCAACCTGTAGACTTGCACTTACAATGTCATCCTCTTTGTAACTAGCAGCTAGACTGCGAGCAAGAGAGAAAGAGAGATTTAGAGATGGAGTAGGAAAGGCATGAGGAGGAAGGGAGAGGAAAAAAAATAAGTAGCTAGACAGAAGAATATGTACAGAGAGGGAGATACATAAAGAGTGAAATGGGCAGACGGAAAGACAGGTATTGAGAAATATATGGGTACATTGTGGAAAAAAATAATTGGAAATATGATTATGAAGAAACAGAAAGAGAATTTCATGTCCAATGTGTATGTGTGTGTATGAGGCTTGTCTCCGCCTCCAACATACCTCTCCCTGGCGGCTTTCCTGACTGAAAGTGGTCGTAAGTCGCAGAGTCCCATGGACAGCTGGGCGGAGTGTGTCCCGGTTCAGCCCCCCCAGACTCGATGGTCATGTAACACCAACCGACTCTTTTCTTGCGCCTAATGACTCTGTCATTTTTCTGTGTCCAAGTGCTAGTAAATTTGGTCACGTTCCGTCAGGGTAATTCCCTCTCTGGTTTTACGCGGCTCGGTGGAACTTTCACTTCTGGGCGTTACAGTTTTAAGATACCGTATAGCGTCAAAAGAAGAATAGTTGTCAATCCAAACAAGTCGAGTGAGCAATGTTTGTTTTGTTTGGTTTTCGCTTTTATTTCGCTTTGGTTTTTTTTTCATAAATATTCTGTTACACTGGTCTTAGGAAGAAAAATATCAGTTTTAAAGTCGAAACAAAGTTAAAAATGTAATAATTTATGTGTCTAGTCTATGATTTTTTTTTCCATTTTTTTTTTTACTGAACGGCATGGTACCTTTCGCTTGTGGCGTTCTAGTAAAATGAGGTTTGATACAATTAGGGTCCAACCCAAAAAACGCGCGCAAATGACAATTATCACGAAGCATTGTGGACAAATGCCACTGAGTCAGATATTATTGTAATATCTATGATTGACGATGAACTTTGTATGCAATATGTTGTCGTGTGGTGGATTAATATTACCATGGAGATCATTCACCTTGAGGTGATTTCAAGCCTCTTTTCTCGACCTGTCAAACACGTCTACTACGCACAAGATATGGTTGAGAGGATGAGACACCTCAATCTTCCACAGAACCATGACCGTTAGTCGTAATTCTGTTCCTATACTGAGTCCGGCTGTTGAAACTTGACCGCAGCTGGTTACACTCCACATTGAACCATACTGAATTACCACCCGATCCGGACATCGAGGGCTGGTATTTTGTGGTAATCAATAGCAGTTTTTCTTACAGTATGCTCACACCTTAAGGCGCTATCTCAAACCGACACGCATCACCTATTTTGTGTATGCTTTTCGAGCACTCAGTCTGAGCGCATTCTTTTCATCAGGCCTCAAGTTAAGTAACTGTGCCTTATGGTTATTCTACCTAAAAGGATTGCAATTTGATGAGGTCTTTGTTTGACGATTGCTGATCACGTGACTCAGATTTCTTTTTTTTCTGTGGGAATTCACTTTCATTGTCGCTGCTTTACATAAAGAATCAACAGATAATAGACTTACTGTATAAAATCCCCGTCAAATATCAAATACTTGAACTGGCTAGGTCGGCCAGAGCACAAATTTGGTACATGAACAAGAGTTCTTTTGGTTCTTTGTTCGCAAAGTAAAGAGCAAAACGCAAGGGGTCCTTACACCGAGAGAAAGCGCCTCTTAGTGAATACTGGCAATTAGTTGAAAACAGAGAGAGAGAGAGAGAGAGAGAGAGAGAGAGAGAGAGAGAGAGAGAGAGAGAGAGAGAGAGACAGACAGACAGACAGACAGACAGACAGACAGAGACAGAGACAGACAGACAGACAGACAGACAGAAATAGAGACGGAGCGAGAGAGAGAGAGTGCGAAAGAGAGAGAGAGAGAGAGAGAGAGAGAGAGAGAGAGAGAGAGAGAGAAGTGAGGAGGAAGGACAGACAGAGGAAAAGGAAAGTGTTGAAGATATTGCCTCTTTTTCTCTTTTATTCCCTCATCACTTTGTCATTTTCTCTCTCTCTCTCTCTCTCTCTCTCTCTCTCTCTCTCTCTCTCTCTCCCTCTCTCTCTCTTTCTCTCTCACCCTCTCACTCTCTCTCTCTCACTGCACTCTCTCACTCTCTCTCTTTCTCTCTCACCCTCTCTCTCTCTCACTGCACTCTCTCTCTTTCTCTCTCACTCTCTCTCTCTCTCTATCTCTCTATCTCTCTATCTCTCTCTTTCTCATCCCCCCCTCTATTCTCTCTTCTAACACCCCTCCCCTAATCTTCACCAAACCTCTCCGGCAGATCGGGTCGGTCAAGGGATTAAAGACATAGTAGTTGAAACATAGCAGGCGTCAGCGATGAGCTACATTCTGATTATCTCCCTGTTCAATTAGCTGTGTGTTATGCTCTCTACCACCAGCTGGAGGTAATCCACGGCTGGAGTCATCGGCCGAGACGAGCTGAGCACCAAGTCTCAGATGATTGATGTTGGGACTCGCGGGACCAGAGACAGGCAAGCCGAACCCTGCGCTCCTCGCTTCAAAGTTGCTTCCACTTACTTTGCTCCTTTCAGCCTTGGATACTCTCTCTCTCTCTCTCTCTCTCTCTCTCTCTCTCTCTCTCTCTCTCTCTCTCTCTCTCTCTCTCTCTCTCTCTCTCTCTCTCTCTCTTTTTTTATCTCTCCCATCTTGGCTTCTCTCTCCCTATTCCTCGCTCTTTTTTTTTTCTTGTTGCCAATGTCTTTCCTATCTTCCTGTGTTTTCCTTGTCCATGATGACAATAAAATTATAGACTTGATGACCGTTGGAGCGGCGACCAACCGTCACCGCTTGGCAGAGAGTGTAAAACTCGTGAATCAGTCCTAAAAATGTATACACAGCCCTCGAGACTGTGTCCAGCTGTTTGAGAGGAAACGATAATAAACAAAAATAGCTTTGAACATGAAATAAAAAAAAATATATTTAATTTTAACGAAGCCAAATGTCCTGAAGATATCCTTCCAAAAATATGTTTATAAACTTAAGTTTATAGATTGTGTATGGGAGCTTTAAAACGCTCTAGTGCCATCATCTTTTCCTAGTTTTTGCAAATTGCATTCAATCGTGCTAGTTAGCCTCTAGTGCAATAATTCTGCGCTGGATTTTTTTTTTTTTTTTTTTTTTTGGCTGGGCCTGTAAAGTTCGTGTTTCCACATTTGGAAAAGTTAGTTCGATGACATGCATCGCCCATTAGGCTAGAAATAGCAGTAGGAATAAAAAGCATTAAAGTTTAGAGTGATTTTCAGGAACATTTGGGGGAAATAGGGTGTCGTGTGCCGCTCGCCTCGTGTGTTAAAGCCCCTTGAGAGACCAGGTCGGAACTGCCTCGCCTCCTGCCAGCTGATCATCTCTTATGATTATGACGGAAGTGACGTGGAGAGTTCATCCTGAAGCTAACCCTTGACCTTCAGCGTCGCCGTGGCAGCAGCACCGAGTGTGGGCAAGAGACGACTTTTGAACCAAAAGGGAGGTTCCGTCATATGTCAATCTCTCCTTCTCCATTGAAGAGTCTACCCTTAGAAAGTCTTCAGCTTGCGTGTAAAGAATTTTACTGCAGTCAGAGTTAAAGCTTCAGGTTTCACTAGGAAGACAAGCTGCGGCTCGACTTTCAAGTATAATTGTTTTCAGTTTTTAGTTTGCTTTGCTTTAGGTCATGGTTGATCAGAGCAAAATTAAAAGTAGTATTGAAATATTTCAGTTACATCTACCGCTCAGGGAAAGCTGAGTTTTCTGTTACGATGTCAAAACTCAACCATTGGAGGAAAAAATTAATATTTGGGCTTTAAACTAGGCCTTTTGTTTCTTCCTAATTTTCTTTCGACTATTTTTTTCCCTCTCCTTAATATCTCTTCCCTACCCACTCCTTCACCATCTTCTCTTCATCCTTCTCCTCCCGCTCTTCCTAGGATCCCTTTCTGATCAGAGCAACAAAAAAAAAAAAAGCATACAGCTCCGTCTATCTATTCTGTCACCATCATTGAGTTTTATCTTTGTGTATCGCACGCGAACAGTTTGAAATGATTGACCATTTACTTTCCGTTTGTTCCAGTTTTACCTCGCCCAGAATGTTTTGTTTTGTTTACTAGTTGTTCCTTTATGAGTAATGACTTTTTTTTACTTGCAAGCCTTTCGAATTTTTTGGAGAAATTAATATAAGGCTTATAAAATATTATCCACACAGCTCCCATTTATCTTTTCCTGCGATCAAGTTGACAAGGCCCAGCACTAAGCCACACGAGTTCTGTCCAATTACACTAATCCGCAACTTCCGACTTTGCCCCTCCTACAAGCGTAAGACACGATGAGCCGGATTCTCTTGACCCCAGATGACCTCTCCGGTTAGGCAGTTCGTGCGCAGCGTAAAACCGTTGTGGCCTAAGCTCACCTTACGGATGACCTGACGCGCAGGCGCACGATCAACGACACCCTCAGACTGGTGCCGCGTCTTATGGCAACATCATCAGCTTCGCATTACGGCCTGATGAACGGCCCTCAGTCGCGTGCGGTAACTGACTGCTAGGAACTGTTACGAATCCCGAGTGACTTCTGCTGCTTGTCTGCTCTCCTCTAGCAGAATGTGCCCTCTTTTTCAAATTACTACAGAGCAAGAATGGAATATTAATATTGCCTTAGAAGAGACTAAATCTAAATGGAGCAAATGTTTTGAAGATAAACCCGTTGCCTTTCCTCTTTCTCTCTCTCTCTCTCTCTCTCTCTCTCTCTCTCTCTCTCTCTCTCTCTCTCTCTCTCTCTCTCTCTCTCTCTCTCTCTCTTAGGAATCGAAGAAGTAAGGTAAGGAGTAAATTTAACAAAAGGGGAATGGGAAAAAGACAAAAAGAGATTGAGAGAGAGAAAAAGAGAGAGATATTCATTTTCAAGACATTAAGCCTATTGGGATGGATAAAACTGCCTATGACCTTGGAATGGTGAGAAGAAAAAAAGATAAATAAAAAAATAACGTCACCGCAAAGAAACCAGTGGTCACAAGAGAAGACAGACTGAACAAATAATAATTAGGCTGTATTTGATTCAATGTCGCACCATCAAGCCCTGAGGCAAGTGTTCAGTCTCGCGCCCGATGGATGCTTGACTTGGATAATATAACAGGTTCTCTTGTGTGAAGTTGCCGTTAGAAACACGATCAAGTGTGGCTGGATCTAGATATAAAGCAGTATAGCCAAGACTGACAGTTTAAAATAAAGAAAAACTAAAACGAATGAAGTTTTAGCTAACGGGAGCTGCTGTTATTAGTTTAAGGAGAAAGAAGCCACACGATCACTCTGCGTTGAACACCTCTACTCCCTACACAAACACACATCATAGACACACACACATCATAGACACACACAAACATACATCATAGACACACACACTAATACACATCTTAGACACACATACAAACACACATCTTAGACTCACACACACACAAACACATTTTATATATATATATATATATATATATATATATATATATATATACACACACACATATCTTAACCTCCCAGCCGCCCCCTCGCTCGATGAGCTGGGCGAGTTACTTCGACATTCCCCACCATGACTCAGTCATACATTTACGCCAGGTGAGGTCATCTCAGCCGGACAACTTCTGGTCAGTTCACGAGAACAGTCCACATGATCCTCATCTTGTCTAGATTTAGGTCGAGACCTCCAGATCTAGGCCAGTTAACCCGGCTGGCCGACTGACCACCTCAGGTTGTCAGTATGTCAGGAAGCTTACGGTGACCTTTCTCTCTCTCTCTCTCTCTCTCTCTCTCTCTCTCTCTCTCTCTCTCTCTCTCTCTCTCTCTCTCTCTCTCTCTCTCTCTCTCTCTCTCTCTCTCTCTCCTGTCATTGCCACATTCTCTTAATAGCCAAGTTACTGAACAACCAAATTCTGATATTTTTTTCGACTCCATCATTAGCCAACAGAGTCTTTTAGCTACCCATGCAGCCAATAAGAGCGAACTTCTGCGATGCTGGTCTTCAATATTCAATTTTACTCTACTGCCCCTTAGAGCGACTTGATAATTTTTCCCACTTAGTTTTCTTTACCTAAAAAAAAAAATAGGTATGATAATAAATTTTCCTAATGTATGTGGTGAGTAAAGAAAGTCTGCATGAGAGCGGCACGACACAAAGTGAGGTTGGGTTTACAATATGAGGTAAAAATGCATTATTATAAAGCATGGCAGTCGGTCGAAGAAGAGTGTGGGTTTGTTTTATTGTTTAACATCGTGGAGGAGGAACACATATACATATACACTAATACATGTAGTTCTACTCTACTCTAACTTGTCTTGAAAACTTATGGAAATCATCAAATACACTGAGATGTCTCGCAGTGCTATATGACCATAATGCTTACTTATAATAGGTCTGTTGTTCTGATAAGAGAGTTTGCCATTAGCAAGAGCACTTCGCCAAAGATCAAAAGCCCATGGTCTGAGATTATCTGTAGTACCTGTGGGGCCACTCCTCTCCCCATTCATCATTTTATATCAGTAACATTCCGCCTCATCGCCTGGTTCTCCACCCCCCCCCCCCTCCCCCCTCTCTTCAAGGCGTACTGGCCATGACCCGGTTTTCCATTCTAACAGTCTGCACACGCAGGAGAGAGCCTTGGACAACAGAACAGAGACCGTTAGAACCTGACTCAAATGACTTGATAGTCATTGACTCACTGCACAGTCATGCTGCGGTCAGAACCTGTGGATGTGGTGGTCATTAGATCTGTCAGAGTTCGCGTTATGTTCATTGTAATGAATCAACTTAACCTTGAACGTCAAAACATGCAGTGGAACCTATGGTATATACAATTATGGTGCACGCACGCAATCTTGTTTCATAGCAGCTAGATAATAAGCTTGAATAATGAGAGATGCAATAAAGACATTACTCGGAAAAGATATTTGTTATCCATTTGGTATCTTATTGTAGGCGCTGTAAAATTTAATTAGAACAGGAGCACTGAATTGTTATTGTCATTAAATAAGAGTTTACAATATTTGACACTGATA
>JAWDGP010002811.1:0-170000 GCA_033675545.1 Elysia crispata | reverse complement strand
GTATTGAAGCAATTCTTCAATGAGAAAGAAATTACAACATTATTGTAAAGCGTAACCTGAAAGTAAGCATAAGCACCCTATGACTCGATGTGTGCACAACATTATGACTGTATTATAAAGTTATTGGTTGCGGTTTTAGTTTTTGAAATTTCAATATCAATCGGCTGTCCCGAAGTCTTGTACGAGGAAATGAATATTGGAGTAATTTTTAACAAATTTTCTTGATCTTCGTTAGTTGCAGAGAGGATAAATACATGCGTTTGTGTGTGCATATGTATATATATATATATATATATATATATATATATATATATATATATGCTTTGAGAGAGAGAGAGAGAGAGAGAGAGAGAGAGAGAGAGAGAGAGAGAGAGAGAGAGAGAGAAATAGACAGACAGATACACGGACAGACAGACAGAGACAGAGAGAGAGAGAGAGAGAGAGAGAGAGAGAGAGAGAGAGAGAGAGAGAGAGAGAGAGAGAGAGAGAGAGAGAGAGAGAGAGAGAGAGAGAGAGAGAGAGAGAGAGACGAGTAAAAATAAATGAAGAAATTAAAACAAAACCTCAAGATTTTGAGAGAGGAGAAATGAAGAGAGCGGCGTAAACAACTGACAGACCCATCCAGAGAAAGAAAGCGATAAAAATTAAACGAGAGAGTGTAAGAGATAAAGTGTTTACGGGTAAAAAGGAGATGCACGGTCATAGGAAAAAAGAGAGAAAGAAAGTAAGCGATAGCATGTGTGTGAGAGGGAAAGAGAGAGCGTGTGTGCGACAGTGTGTGTGAGAGAGGGGTGGGGGTAGAGGGAATGTATTTAGGCTAATAAATCTACATTAAGTTATAGCAACAAGCAATGATATGATGTTGTAAATCCACTGAAGTGTAACAATTTTTTAAATTTTTTTTCACCGCACCCTTCCCAATAAAAAAAAAGTCTTTTAAAAGATAAAGTGCATACCAATTATTTCATGCACCAAATACCATAAGGCGGAAATTTTGCTCTATGCGTGTTATTTTCCGGTGATTTAACGGTTTTTGTAATAGAAATTTTCGACAATCTAGTCCGGTTCTATACCACTTATAGCCATGTTAGAATGTATGGAAGATGAACTGATCTGCTCCACAATAACTTGGTTGTGAACTTAATGACCCTTCACTGGCAGAACGGAGCTAATTTTTTGTAGTTTTTTCTTTTTTAAATTTTTTAAAAGCGTATCAAGCGTGGAAAACATTCTGTGACACTCGCTTGTTTCTCCTAGCTACCAAGATTTTACTCTACTGATTATCAACAGTTCTTGAAGGATTGGCGCATCCTATGGTTTATTAAGTAAAAGCTAAAAGAAGATCAAAAGAAACAAATTTGTATGACTCATATTTGTTATAGTATTGACTCAGGTACGCAGAGCAATAGCCTGAACGTTAATAAATAAATGTACCTCAGTGAGTCAAGCCCCTAGCACTGCCTGATTTTTTTTTTTTTCTTGTCTTGGTGTTTTAACCATGTTTTAACTTTATCTTGTGCTGCCAGTGATTATATCTGTAGTGGCCGATGTAGCTCTAAGCACTGGCAAGTAGCAAGGCTGAGGTGTGTCGCACGTGAGCAGTTTGGAGTTGGAGACTTGCTCAAAGTCAAGATGCAAAATTCACAGTGAGCTGCTGTTGGTTATGTACCTCCCTTCGTGGTATATCAGTTGGAGTTTTTATATATTCTGTACAATTGTCTTCAGACCAAATCTGTAGATCGATGGCAGAGTCAAAAAGAAAAACAGTTTTTAACGCAAATAATAATCCCAATCGATTTAAACTTGAAAGATAGTGTCTGCAGATACAAAAAAAAAATGTCATCTCTTGTTACCAGTTATTCATTTCAAAACCCAGTTTAAAAATTGAAAACGAAAAACGCTCATTTAAATCCAAAATGTACATTCGTCATCTAAGCAATTTTAAGACTGCTCCATAGACCATTCCTGAGTGATACGACTATGTGCCTGAGTGATTGATATTTGCTAGTGTCTGTTGTTGTGTTGATCTCACTAGCTGAGGCTCTGCTCTTCTTTTCTCTAGACGTGGGGCTGAGACAATGATCAGAGCTAGAACTAGAACAGTTACAGCCCTTGCCACAAAACCGACACATTAACTCCGACATTATTTCTATACTGGAAAAACCTAAAACTTTGTTCCTTTAACTTCTCAAGGTAGAAACTTTTCAACCAGTTTTTTTTAAATGCTCCTGCGTGCTTGTTCTAGCAACTTTCTCAAATTTTCACACGTTGAATTCAAGCCTGGTTGGGTCAATATCCCTCCAAATGCGCACAGCTTAGATTATCTTTTTTTTAAGAAACAAAAGTAAGTTCCACCAAGATCTTCGCAACCATCCAAAAGGAAATTAGGAATGGTGGTAAGAGCTGGCAACTTGTTCCCTGCATGCCCAGGTTGTTGCCCGTTGTGAAGGCGCTCCCCTCCAAGCTGTACTCCTGTACACTGTACAAATGGCGCCTGGCCGATCTTCAAGTGCCTGGTCTGCGGTTAGAACCTGGGCTTGTTGTACATTTAGCTCTTATTGATGTCAAAGTGTGCTTAGAATTCACATTCTCTCTTCCGTTTTGTTTCTCCTTGACCGCTTTACTTGGGAATTATTTTAACCCTCTTTTTCCGTTTCAAATACAAAATGCATTTGTAAAGGTGAAGGGATGGCCCGAGGCAGGTTTTGGGGGGATTTCCAGGTTCTTTTCTCTCCCGCCTTTTTCTATGTTTTCCATGTAAATGATAAGATTAGAAAAGCTGTCGGTTTGGAAGAAATTAGGCAAAAAATGATCACGTTTTTAAAAACTTCTTGAATCTAATTTCTAAATGATTAGGTGTTTTTATAATTGTTATTAAACTGTGATATTGTCGGTGCAGATTTTGCTCTTGTGCATGTCAACATTAGAGTTATTTCCCTTGAGTGTCGAGGTGTGGTATACCTGGGAGAGGCGCAGTTATCGGAGTTTGAAATAAATTCAAAGCGAGGCAACTTTTTTTACGTTCCTCTTCAAGTGTGTTTATCATAATTATTATCAAAATCTGGTGCCACATAAAAATCACAGGATCTGCATCGTTCTATGTATACTTGTGCGTGTATGTGCGTGTGTGTGTATGTGCGTGTGCTTATGCGTAATGTTTGTTTAATTAGGGAATGTTGAAAAAGTGCTGTGGGGGTCAATGTTTCATGGGTTGTGTTCATCAAAAAAAAAAAAAAAAGAAAGAAAGGAGAGAAAATAGGGGGCGAATATGGAGTAAGAACTGCTTCTGGACATGATCGTATGTGAACCTAAAACCATAGCAAAGTCTTCACCATCGATGTAGGCAGAGTCTCTTACAGGAGTTCAAGTAACACAGTGAAAGTACAATCACCATCTGATATCCCTCTAGTACTTGGTTACCTATATATAAGACTCATTACCCGCACTCGTTTTCTCATGCTTTTATATTTAAAGAAGTTGATTTTTACTTTATTCCTCAATTATTGTTTATTACTTCTGTTGTTGTGGGATCACAAAAACGTTGGTCATGTTTTAATCCTATCCTGGCATAATTATTTTCGATGTTTATGTATTTTTTGACTGAGTAAAGATATAGACCATTGTCAGAAATATGCTGCGCTTTTTTTATCCTTCACTATTATATAAATATAAACGCTCTTTTTTAAAGAAGGTGTGAGGGGAGGGGAGCTGCTCACCAATGCAGTGTATCGTCTAAGATCTATGATTATCAGTTTATCAGATTACTTTACTATCAGGAATAAACTGTAGTTCATGTGGTCGATATTTGGTACTGATCTTTTGAGTTCGTTGTTCTGAATGACTTTCTAAATCATAACTGTCAAATCAATTAATGTGAGGCGAATTTTGATGCGATTCGTATAAAGGCACGAGTCGTTATTTTTGTCCTGTTGTCAAGGCTCAAGAGAAAGATAAATTTGTGAGGGAGAAAAACTTGTATCTTAATGTACTTAGATGAACCATCGCACACTCAACGATGCGTGTGGGGAAATTGCTGATATGCAGTCTTTGCTGTGCTCTTTCTTTCCTTCTTTTCTCTTCTGTTCTTTATTCATTGAGAACTTTGGGGAATTCCATCTCATTTATGGAAAAAAATGGGTGCAGTGCCTACGTTTGGATAACAAATTCGAAATGACCTGCAAAGACAGACTCTTTGAAAGAAGAATGTCAGTGTTTGGATCGCGAACTAAACCGTCCCGTATGGCAAATGTCATATCTCATATTGGGCGTAGGTTGTTGCCAAAGTTGCATAGAAACGGTGGGATTGATATTATTTCTTTTTCCATTTAAAAGTTTTAAAGCTTGAAAAGATGCTTGTGACTGGATGCAGGGAGCGACAACCTTGTAAGCAATTTTTTGTCCATCCCCAAAATGTATGCTACATTTTTATGCCTATCGGATGTCCTCCATGCGTTATTAGATATTGCTGCACATTAACCAGGGAATTGTAATCATTTTTCTTTTTTCCTGTTTCAGAGATGCAGAGTCGGTGGAGGAGGAGATCGAAATAGACGTGGTTGAAGTTGATGAAGATCCAGACTCAGACATAGACATAGAGGGAGAGGATGAGGTTGACGGGCAGACACATATCCCTGCAGCGGCTGCAGACTGGGGAGAGGATGAGGTTGACGGGCAGACACATATTCCTGCAGCGGCCGCAGACTGGGAGAGAGGCAAGGCAGATGGTGTGCTGAACCGACAAGAGGAAGTAACCTGGATGGCGCGACATAAAACGACAGGAGGGACTAGTTATGGACAGGAAAAGAAAATTGATGTGAAAGGAGAGGGCGATGAAATGGAAACAACAGACGGTAAATCAGACGTGGCGGTTGAATCTGAAAGGAAAGAAGAACGTAGCCCAGGAACAAATAGAGCGAGTGCGAAGAGTTTATCCCCAGATGTAATCATGGCGGACGTGACCGAGGCGGATCCCAGAAGGCGGGAAAGAAGCGGGTTGGTCGAATCTTCGAGGGCGGAGCATGTTAGATCAGCAGAAGTGACTTCAGAGGTAAGCAGAGGGGTGGGTATGGCGCCAAGAGTGGCAGAAACCACAGGCTCGACTGCACGGGACAAAAGACGGAAATCCGACACTATCTGGTCCCCTTGGAAGTAAATAATCTAGATACAATAAACTAAGGTGTTTCTATACTGAATTCAATATCGGAGTATCAGTTCACATTTACACTGTAGAGTTGAGTCAAGTGAAGAAGGAAGTTTTTCTAACCTCCCGTAAACCCAATGTTAACTGTTGATCCTGAGCAGCGCATAGGCTATAATGACTGCTTATGGATAAAATATAAATAAAACCAATAACAATGCAATCACAGAAGCATCTAAAAAAAAAGAAATCTGTTTGTATAAATTTATATGAATTATGGTAATAACTAGATTCAAACGGCCAATTTATAGCTTGTAAAGAAGGGAGACTACCTTAGCACTTATGCACACCTAGTACCTCAGAGTTGTAAGGGCAACACATAAGAGAAAACATACTGATCCAGGAAGGACATTCCACTTTTTTATTACATCCAAAGTCCAGTTAAAGTCATATATTTATATTTTAATGACTCTCACAAATGTATGTTTTAAAAAATGCTAAATATTAGGAGGCTGTGAAGTCCGCAATCTAAGAATAGAATGACAAGCCCGAGAACATCCTGAACTTCTGATTCTTTGTGTCAGATTGAAGTAACTCTGGTTCTCTGCTTTTGCTGTATTGAGTCACCAGAACCTGTAACTGGAATGTATCATAATGTAAATATTGTTGTTAACTTTCAACTTTGTTGCTGTTTCAAGTCGGAACCATTAATGGCAAGACGTAAACATTCCGTTTTATTGTCGCTAAGGAGACTGTAAGATGTACGGGATTCTTGTAATAGTATTATTTTCATTCTGAATTATGAAACCAAGCCATGGACTTTGATCGGATAAAATGTCTGCATCAACACTGAAAATAAAAATCTTTATTGTTACAAAGAGCAGAAATACACCATGATAGTACAAAGAGCAGAAATACACCTTGATAGTACAAAGAGCAAACTGTCTGTGAGTTAATGCTGCTCATCTCCAGATATAAGTCTGGATTAAAAGTGAGCTTCTCCGATATGCATCCATACCTGGTACCTATGGTCTTTCTGATAGTTTTCCGTTTCCATGGATTGAAAGTCCACACCGTATAGCCTATAGAAAATAAAAAAAGGAACGTAACCCAACCTAGGCTCTAACGTTAGATCTTCTTGATTTCTTGATTTTGTAGTAAATTGCATGCACTTTCTGACAGGATTACTTTAGATGATTTAATTAATCATTCTATATAAATGATGTTGTTAAATTTCTTTGATCGAATATAACGGAACACAAAATTTTTTGAAACAATTATTTCAAAAGAAAAGAAAATCATATTTTAGATAGTTTTCATGCATTATGTCTGTCTGTTTAAGAAATTGAAAAGTTAGAACTTTAAGTATGAAGATTTGATTGCCGACTTATGTGAAATGTTCAAAAGCTCAAAATTGTGACTTATTACCCATGCCATCATACAATAGAAAGAGTTTTTCTTCACTTTTTTTGGAACATTGTTTCTTTAATTTGATTTCCTGAGAGGTTGTGTTTGGTGCAATATTGAATACTGTACATTTCATTGTTATCTTAAAAGAATGTAATATTTTTTTACAATATATTTACATATTTCAAAATAAACGTTTCTAGTCATTTTCATGAAGAAATACTCCAATGGCAGATCTCATATTTACAATTAATGTTTTTCTCACTTCCAATTTAATTTATGAAATAAGGGCAACAAAGTATCGTCTTTTGATATCATTTGTTAAATTTTGTTCTCCATGGAAAGCTTGTTGAAATATTGAATGGCGATCCTCTTTTTTACATCAAAATATTGAGAATTTATAAAGAGATTTTATCAGATATCAATGTAAAGAAGAGTAGAAAGAATGCAAAACATGTTCCTACAATAACTTGTCATCACTACTGCTATCCACTACTCCATTTTGATCTAACAGAACTCTACTGTTTATGTTTACACTGCGTGTATCTAGTCTTAACCCCACCTGCCCATTTTGATCTAACAGAACTCTACTGTTTATGTTTACACTGCGTGTATCTAGTCTTAACCCCACCTGCCCATTTCGCTCTCGTTTTTGTCGTGTCCTATTAATTTATACCCAATGATTTGTTGAGATCAGACTTACTTCTAGGTGTGATCATTTAAATTAGTTTTAAGTTTAAGGACAATAAAAAATAGAGCTGAATTATGACAGAAAATGCCTGCAAAAGGACGTTCATACACTCTTTCTTTTCGGTTCTTTTTTTTTTTTGCTTTGTTTTTTACCTTATTCTCAATAAAATCTTATCTTTAAGTATTATATAAGTTTTATTCCGCCAAAACCTCTGAAGTAATTGTTGTATAAGATGAAACCTGCTGCTCTATGACAATTGCGATTCATTTCTACCATATCATACAGTACCGTACTGATCTCCTAACCGTGTGTCCTTACATGATGTACCATGGAAGAGAAATGCTTTCATCCTATTTAAGCTGTTATGTCATGCTGTTGTTGTTTGTCAAGAAGTCCTGCAACAATAAATTGTCATCATTCATTGCGCTTGCCTTGTCACTCTTTCTATTTCATGTCCTGTTATGATTGTAAACACGAGTCGTAGGTTCCATTCAGCTTTCATGTTTCTTTTTGATAACTGGAGTTCAACAATTAGTATTTGGTTCAATATCTGCCACAGAGACCGTTATTTTCTCCAAATACAAAAGCTTTCATTTTTTTTTTTTTTTAGATTTTCTCTTAAAAAAAAAAAAAGAAAAAATTTTTATTGCATAGATAGATATGCCTACTCTTTAATATCATGATGCGAGCAAAAATAATATTGGGGGGGGGGTTCAATACTTAAAAGCATTCTTTCATAACATTTCTCACCAATCTTAAAAGCTAAAAGCGTTTTCCAAAACAAAGACGGCTGAGTTATTTTGTATGGGTCTTTGCAATTAATCAAGTCTTTCTGATATTCAGAGCGATTTTGTTTATAAAATTTAAAGTTAGTTATAAAACTATTCTGACGAATGCTTCCCCCCCCCCCCCCACACACACACACTCATAGATCTAGTAGACTGAGTTGTTACTCAGCGCATCTTTTCTTATTTAGGCCTATGAGCTTAACTTAAGTAACTATGTCATAGAAGTGTCATTATGGGAACGTGCATAGAGCCAAGTTAGCCTATGTTATAGAAGCGTCATTTTCGGAACTTTACGTAGATCTAATGGTGCCTATGTTATAGAAGTGTCATTTTCGGAACTTCACATAGATCTAAGGGAGCCTATGTCATAGAAGTGATATTCCTGAAACTGGCACCTGGCTGTTTCCAACCCAATCTTCCCTAAAATGGTTATGGTTCAAGTACATACGAAAGTAATAATGCCTGTAGCTGACAGGACGATTCAAATGTTTATTGATGTAGCGGATCTGATTCGATATGACATAACCTGAATCGTTAGCTTTGAAATTAAAAAGATCTCATGTCCATACACAGCTCAACACCCTCAAATAAAAATGTCATTTAATGAAACCTGTGCATATGTTACTTTCCTTCAATCATGTTGTGTGATTAGTGGTTGAAGATAATGGGTTGAAAAACGAATTAGGCTGTTTTTTTTACATAATTGAACCTCATTTTCACGACCTGGCAGAAATATTGAATGTCCTAAATCTAATGCTAGGCTAGCCAGAATTTCTGCAAAAGATGTCCTTTTCCTTCACTTGGCTTTTTCGGATCTTTTTTCTGCCTTAGATTTGCACAACCAAAATATCGGTATTAGCTTCAGTATAAGTTACACAAAGAATTCCATGTCAGAAGATCGAAGCTAGTGTTGATATGCAGTATTCCTTACTACTATCGAAGGAATTAATAAACGGAAATAATCAAAGCTAGCTTTGAAAGATTTTGAGCCATTTCAGAAAGGATGTAATGTATGTAAACCACAATAGGTTTAGATTTAATTTTATAGCAGAAAGAATGGAATGTCCCAGGATAACAGTTGGTTTAAACAGATTCTTTTTATTACATACAAATTAAATATTACAAGATGAAAGCTGATTAAGACAGATTGGTTAGTTCAGACAGTTTTCA
Organism: Elysia crispata; assembly: GCA_033675545.1. Classification (NCBI taxonomy): domain Eukaryota; kingdom Metazoa; phylum Mollusca; class Gastropoda; family Plakobranchidae; genus Elysia; species Elysia crispata. The sequence goes on along the minus strand of JAWDGP010002811.1, from coordinate 160,807 downwards.
TGATTAATTGTCACAAGACTAACGCTGATTCGTTAAATCAGACAGGTTTTAAAGCTGATAGGACTAATTGTCCCATGACCACAGCTAGTCAATGCAAAATGTAACAACAGAAAGAAGTAAATGTCTAAAGCAAGGTTAACAAAGGCAAATTTTAACTATAACTTTGCTCTATCACCTTTTCAGGATCAATACTTGTGCCCAAATTTGTTATATTTATTTGATTACGTTCATTCTAGATTTATGTACACGACATTTATCATCAAAATGCAATGAAAACAAGCCCAAATCGTGTAATTTTATTTACGTTAAAAAAATTTGTCTCTAAAACCCTTCATGTCAAAAGTTCTGAGGACAAAATCTAACTCCTGAGCCATGAGCCACTGTCACCTCACATTGAAAATATCATGTCTTTTGTGTATGCAAATTTTCCCCGAAACAGAACAAGGGAGATAATCATAAGAAGACAAAAGGACAAAAATCCCCAACACAGTAAGATCTTTTTTTTATAATTTCCATTTTATTATCACAAATTATTTATCTTATCAATAAAGGTTTTCCACCAGTCCAATACTTGCTCTACTTGATAAGAGTAATTCGTATTGATATTCTCTTATATGTACTAATTATTAATGTAAAATATACCCTGAAAAAAGACAAATCAATATAATGATTTCATGCCAATGTTTGGTGTATTCACATAAAAAATATACAGTGAAGAATTCTAATTTCAATTGTCTTCTTTCTAACATACAAAAAAACCCCCTCAATTTTTCATGCACTACAGCAAACATAGAACCCTTTTAAGTGACAAATTTGCATCACTTATATAGTTATAATAAGTCACTACCCATTGGATATTAATTTTTTGGAAATAGAAATGACACAAATAAAGACACGAGATATCTCAGCTTATGAATCTCCGCTCTCAATCTAAATACAACACTCTATTATGCATCATCATTTTATACACACTCCTGGACTTATTGACTGAGTCATGAGTGAAGAGACAAAAAATATATACTACAGCCAGAATGCAACCATTCCTATAGAAAGCTTGAAAAAATTCGGCTCTCAAGGCACTTCTAGGGAAGAGTTTATACATATTTTGTACGGCATATTATTTGGAGAGCGAAATAATATTAAGGTTCCATGCTACCCATAAAGAAGCAATTGATCAAAAAAATGAAATTGTGCCCCAAAGTCAAAGCCTCTTTTATTACAAGCTTAACAAATATTCATTTCAAGACACCTCATTGCACAAGTAGCATAAATATCTGGAGGCCAATTACACCTTCCAATTTTAAAATTGAAAACTACAAAAGCATTTGAAAGTTTTATCTGGCCTTTTTTTTTTTTTTCAGGGCCATCTCAGTCTTAGATTTTTATTTATCAACTTGTAAGGCACTCCACCCTCTTGCTTCCTCTCTGATCAGAACAGGTGAGGTCAGATGAGGTCTTGAACACATCCACCCAACAATATAGCTAAGCCTCATGACACAATTTCACATTTCTTCAATCAAATGGATGTTTTTGCTTTCCCCTTTCCTTTTATAGAGGTAAGAAAAATAATTTTTTCAACATTGTAGTGACAGTTCCATGATCAAATAATTTTACTATTTTTAGTGAAAAGCCTAAATGTAGTAAAAGCACATTATCAGTGGTGCAATAAGATGCAATCAGCCTGGTCTCAAAACAAAGCATATGCTTGGACAGGCAGAAGCTCAAATAAGTACTGGTGAATATTATGGTAGCAGCAGAAATATCTAATATTTATGCAAAGCTTCTTACTATAAACATTTCAAATTCTGGGTAAATAAATCTATTCTTTAAAAGCATTACATCAGAAGAGATCAAAGACATTGCAAGGGCAAACAAAGTGCTAGAAGTCAACTTCTTGAAAGGGTGTCCAAAATCAAGACCTCAAACTTTTCAGTCACCAGAAGCCTAAACTGTACAGAAAGTCACTTCCATTTGTGTCCTTTTTATTTTGTAAGCTTTTGTAAAACCATCGTCATATATCAAATTGGCCAAAATGGGACAATAAGTGCTCTGTGTGTAGACAGCTCAAATAAAAATGCTACATTTATCTCTTCAAAGTAGATAGTTCAATGACCAGGTCAGAGAGAAATGCATCTTATCAATGTGTGTGTATTATGCCAACAGGTTAGAAAGTGGTGCTGCATTTATCCTTATGTTGTTCTGTGCTGTGTAAACAGGTCACATACATTTATCTCCACGCTGTCCTGGGAGGAGTCAAGTGGTGAAACGGAAGTGCTACATAACTTTAGTTTTACGCTGTCCAGTGTCAACGAATCAGACAGATGTGCTTGAACCATTATTAGACTCTCTTGTGATGCATCAAAGAAACCGCAGAAAGCAAATGAAACATAGCAAATCCTACAGAAACTCTTATGTATCACAAAAGAGTCAATTATAGACATGCTACAACTAAATGCGTGTTCATCCAACGATATGAAACAATAATGAAATATACAATCAATTACTAATTGAGTAAAAGCTGAAGATAAAAGCTAATGATACAGGACACAAACGCAAAATATTCTCATATTTCTCACAAAAATTTTGAAAGCAAAATCTTTTGACTCATGTCAGTTCAATTGCAGCATCAAATTATCATTCACATTTTAAACAATTTAATGCTTTTTGCATATGTATTTCAGTGGACAGATGTTATAACTTGCATATTTACATACTGTAACAAGGAATGCTGTGAGAAATGTTTCAGATCAGACTTTGTCATAAACGCTTAAATTGAAAAAAAATATTATATTATTCTAAATGAGGCAATTCAAAAGTTCTCTATTCTTGCAAAAAAGTACAACAAAACAGTGAAGCAGAAGAACATAAAACTAGATTTAAAACATTTTTCAAGATAGGGAGCAGACACTGATCATCAACAGAGGGAACTACAGGGATGATCTAATAGTGAAGTCTAATGTACCGGTATAGACAACATGCAACTACAACAGAGAATTCACAAAAACTCGTGTTACCTACTTAGAAATCACAAGCTTTGCTGAATTTTTTTATTGTCACATCGAGCAATATTTGCCTAATTCGTTAAAGCTAATATCAGCATTAGAGATACGCAAATTCAATTCAAAGATATTCATTAAACAAAATGTACAAATAAGGAAAAAAATTCAAAGTATTGATATGGACATCTAAATGCTTCTGATTGTTTAACAGGGCTCATGACTGACTGCTTTTTTCAAATTTCATTCATGATGCTACCACACCAGCTGATTAGTGGGCAACATGGTTGCACCAACGTGACAGATACATTGACTCGCACACAGAGGTCACAGAGAAATAAAGATTGGGTACAAGTAAGACATAACATCCCTCATAATCGTCATAAAGAAATAAGTTACCTAAAAAATCACTGCTACTTCGAAGCAATTGATCAGCAAAGTGAAGAAGATTTCTGATACAAATAGATAATATAAATCACTTCACAACACTTTGATGATGTCACAACAGATTGGGATTACCCTCCTGAGATGATTAATTTGAAAATTAGTTGAAATGTCTTTATTGGTTAAATTATGTACAGAAAGTTCTCATCATTTCAAAAGGCACTAGGACAATTAAATTTTAAACAACCATATATTTCTCATGCATGCATTGCAGGTTTAAAGATCAGGCCTCTACCTTGGAAATTCAAATTAATCTAGGTTGTGTTGTCCTTAATTCTTTACCAATGTAACTATTTTTTGAAAATAGGTTCACTAACTAGTAGTTAGCTACAGTTGAGGCAACTTCTAAGATATACATTTACATATCTAGCTTCATATCTCTGAAAGTGCAAACTTTTTCAGTCAAACTATTTAGTACCAGACCAATATTTTGAGAGAGAAAGATATAAATAATAAAACAGTGTTAAGACCTGCTTCCATTTGTCAGCTCAGCTCTCCTTTCCCTGTCCTCTGCAAGGTTTATTTATTATTGTAAGCAAAGCTAATAATTTGTAATTTCTTAGTTTCAGCTTTGCTAAATGACAGTTGGCTGTAAGAGCAAACGCTTTATGGATGTAAAACCCAAAGAGTTAAAAACAATTGTCATCATTAGTGGCAACATTGACAATAAATTATCAGGATTTAACTGCTGTGAACTAATGCAATCTGTATAGCTTTGTCAAATCTTTAGCTCTCTGACTGGAATGATCAGACTATGATTTCTAAGCTTCTCTGCACTTCAACATTGCTGAAAATTTTTCTGCTTCTCAAAGTTTTGAGGGCCAGTTTTGCTTACTTTTGATCCTGTAACTGAACTGTCTAAGGGGGGAGCTAAAGAATGAGAAAATAAGTTTTACATGTCTTCAAAAGATGCAAATCCATGCAGGTATAGACTCAAATAAAAGATAAACACACCTCTCTGCTAAGATAATGACCTTACAGAATTAATTCCACCAACAATTCTCTCCTTTTCTCTTTATTTTCTAAACTGATCACAAATAACATCAAAACCAATTTTGATCCAGTACATAATTCCTAAAGGTGATTAGGCACTACCAGATTCATCTCTGGAAAATATTTCAGGTCTGCTGGGATCCATCCAAGACAGACCAAGGTCAGAAGGATTGGCTGAGCCACCAGCGTCACTAGAGTGCCTCTGAGGACAAGAAAAACCAAAAAAATTTAAAATTTAAGATGACCTCTTACTAGTCAATTTGTTTGCAGAACTACAAAAAAAAAAAAAAAACCTATTGTGTGAAAAACAGCAAAAACAACAAAAAAAATCATTTAAATATATAAGCAAAATATATTTTGTGATCTGATTTTAAAAACCACTAGACAAAGATTATTCAGAACATACAGTTTTAACATCTGATGATAAGTTCCACATGAAAATAACAAACTGGTTTCAGACATCTCTAGCAGCTTTCTTTATATTACAAAAGTTTAGGTGCAAAACAAAATACATGTAATTCACATTGTCAAACCCTTATAAGTTATTGAGTCAGTTTCAGTATTTTTAGAGAAATGGAGCACATACACCTGAACCAAAACTTATTATGTATTTTCTTTTGGTCTATAAAAGAAAAATAATCTTCAATCTCAAATAAAAAAAAAAATAAATAAAATCTTTTGAATGCTCTGGAGGGGGGGGAATCTAATTTCAAGATTATTTCCTCTGACTGAATTTCCTGTTCCTAACATCTACAGCTACCAAAACTGCTACAGAAAAATCTTTAACTTAGGAACCATTTGACAGATTTTTTTTTCAATCATATAACTAACAGAAATTAATAAATCTTTAACTTAGGAACCATTTGACAGATTTTTTTTTCAATCATATAACTAACAGAAATTAATAAATTCACAATTGAAAAAATGGATGGGAAGAGAATTTTGTCAAACATGTGAAAAGCTAAAGTTTTTTTAGCCCCACTCCAAGGTTTATTTGCTGACAGTCAGCTTCATGAATCTTTTTTATAAAACATTGACCGTTTTTCCGAGGTACCGAGGTAGGTACTGAGTTATTTTGTTGCTGTTTTTTTTTCAATCTGTTATATCTAGATAAAATAATTTTTCCAAATGTAAGCTTTTTGTCTGTATTGTTCTCGGAGATAGAAAAAAAATATTTAAACAAAAGAAAAAAAAACAAAAAACGGTTACAAGGGGCTTAACCAAACAATTGTTGTGCCCATGATGACACGCAAGGTTGTGTTTCTTAGTCCTAATGCTTCATTTCATTTTCAAAGGCCTCTTTCTTCAGTGGACTACAGTGGACATATTAACTGCATCAGCATATAGTTAACATAAATCAGATTTAGTTCAGGTAATGAAAAGTATAAGATGAAGTTGAAGAAAAAGGCCAAATATAATCATATATATGCAGATATGAGTTTCTTCAAAAATGTATGTCTGATTATGCAATGATTGTTTTCTTTCATTTCAACACAAACAGAAAACCAAAAAATAAAAAAACAAATTATCAAGTTCCAAATGGTTTTTGAAGATTACAGAAGTTCCAAAATAATTGAATTGTTCATGGTAAAACAAAAAAAACAAAGTCTAAAAATGTGGTGTTTTAAATTATTATGAGTGTCAACATTTCAGTTTTGTTCCCTTGAAAAGTTGGGAATGTAAAATATGAAAAGCACACACAGAGAAGCTAGATTGCAAACAGATCCTATCACAGAGATGGCTCATCTTTCAAAAAAATTAAGCATGGATTGTAAACTATTGTAGTTTTATAGATAAAATTTGGGCTGGGAGAGACGTTGGTAACTTTATTTAGATCTCAATCCAATCATACTTCAAAAGATAGAATATTAATTTAAATTACAAAACAAGGAAGCACATTGTGCAAAAACAAACGTTTTAAGTCATTCTTTCAACAACAACAAAATCTACTCAAGATCCCCTTTTTGATGTGGATGAATATAAATTTGTTAATGTTTAAATCTTAAGAATAATCAAATAAGTTTTGAGACAGAGAAAGATATTTTTGTTTGTTTTAAATGTCTTTATTCCACTTGCAAGATCTTGTGGAAGTTGCGACATTATTATTTACTACAACTATGATCTGTTTTCCAATAGCTCTAAAACTACTCGGAAGAGGCTGTGCAAGGCTTGCTGGAACATCTTTTACCCCCACAGCTCTGGCACTGTGGAACTTCTCCAATTGAATTTACCTTCAACAAGATTTTTTGTTTTATAAGCTTAACTGTATTATGGTGGACATAGAGTTGCGTAGTAAGCAGGAGATTGGGCTCCACAAAAATGATCAACATTATCTTTTGTAATATACAGAGGTTTTGAAAGTTTTCAATGTGACTGCTATAAACGGAAATATGCAGTGGTGATGCAAATTAAATTTTAAATTAACATGGGTGTATGCTGCAAAGTGACTTGTACTGCAATTTCTAATTCCAAATACAAAATGCATAAAAAAATGATTATAAATGTATACGGTAAGATATAACGTCATAAAAAGGACAAAATCTGCACTCAGCTTCCTACAAGACGTAATTCAGCATAATTCATATCATTAGAAATAATCAGAAAATATTATGAGAGTGAATCAATTAGATTAGCAGCTACAAGCCTGGTAATATTAAAACAACTGCTGTTGAATTTGACCCGCCAGAACAACTTGTTGTAAGCAAAAAGACTAAGCAAAGCAAGCCAAAGAAATGCTTCATAGATAGAATCTTAAAATATCAGCGCCAGGAAGCGATCAACCTAGATGGCCTTTCAGATAGATGTTTGGTTAACCAGAAGTTCCTGCTTGAATAAACTTAAGATCAGCAGCACACAGGCTAACAAGTAAGACAAAGGAATATCTTAGAGCAATATTTCTTGACAAAAAGTCTTGAACAGAGCTATTTACAAAATTCTAAAGGTTCATTTCATCTTCAGTTACTTCCTCTATCTTTGCGTAAAGTCTAGTCTTGTGATTTCAAGAAGCAGTATCCCATATTGGTAGAAAAAATCATTCATCAAAAGTTTCATTGGTTAGCTCTCTTCATTTCCTTCCACCTCCTCGTTTTTTATATTGTTTTTTTGTCTTTTTTTTCCAAAAACTTCAGATATATTCTATGAATTAGCCTAAACCCCACCTCTCTCTCTTCAAGTTTTATACTAACAATAGTTGTAGAATAATGATGTTGATGATGACAACAAAAAACAACAACAACAACAACAATAATAATAATAATAATAATAATAATAATAATAATAATAATAATAATAATAATAATAATAATAATAATAATATGTCCCCGCGGTTTTTTGCCAAATTTGACAAAAATTTGCCTTCTGTTTAACAAAAATCATACATTAAAAAAACAAGAGGCAGGTGCCTACTGCCAAAAATTGCATAAAAACGTCATACAATATTGATGTCACAACATTTACTGTATAATTTAAATTTTTTAAATTACCATAAAGAGTAGTATGAAAATTTTGTATAAACACAGAAATAAAGAGAAAATAATCCCCGCCTATCTATCTTCGCTTTTCCATGCTTATCTGATTTTTTGTGGATCTCCACGGATGATTTTCTAGTATGGCCTAATACTAGATTACAGGATGTGCAAAATAGTTTTTCCCCACTCACAGGAATCCATTCTGCAAACTCTACATGTCGCTGCCGCTTAGTTATATTTCTGCCTGCGTTGTTTTTTTTTACTGCAAGAAATCTATCCATGATACTATAAAAAATGTCTATAATAATAATTCCAATGTTGAGAAGTAGAGATGAAATAAAGGCAAGGAAAAAGGTTGAAGAACCGGAAGAGCTCTTCAAACAAGAAAAAAAACCCACAACTGGTATGTGAAGCCCCCCACAAGACCGAGGCCAGGCTTAGATTAGATACTGCACACTTGTTTGTCACCTTCTTTTCCCAATTTTTCGTAATTAAAAAAAATCGTCACTTAAATCTAAAAACTGAGAAAATCACGGCTATATGCAGCCAAACTTGCCATTTGTGGCGGCGAAAAACTGCGGAGACAAAATAATAATTATAATAATAATAATAATAATAATAATAATAATAATAATAACAATAATAATAATAATGAGCGTTAAAATAACATTAATCTCTGCAATAAAATGACAATACTCATAAACAATGCTCATTAAATAAATATATTCCAATAATTGAAAATTTTATGAAAATGTTGTGAATGAATATAAGGGAAAATGAGAAAAAAATGAAGTAAAAAAAGAAGCAATAGGGAATGAAAAGGTAAGGAGGATGGGATGGCAGTCTATTCAAATGCCATGTGAAGGTGATGAGGATGAAGTGTTTTATACAGCACAAAGCAGCCTAATGAAGCGTTAAAAATGCAGACAGATCTTGAAGAACATAAAAACAAAATTAAAAAGTGAACCTATTGCCAGTTTCCTGCCATCAATGTTGCTGGGTAAAAGAAGAAATAAATGCTGATTCTTGAAACTGCTTTATTTTGAAATGAAATAAAATCAAATCACTTGTTTTGGGATATATTTCTACAAGTTCTGCAAAGACCATAGGGAGAAAGCTTCAATCTGTATTTATATATATATATCATGCAAATGATTTGCAAAATTTGAAGAAATTATGTTCAAAGCAGAAAATATAGATCTAAAAGAAAAAAAAAATGGATTGCTGTAACAGGGCATCAGTTGAGGTAAGAACAGAATTTGAATAAAATTTTTTGATTATGACTAGCTTAGTAAAAGTAAAACTTTTGCCCCTTTTGAGAAATGCAAAGGTGGTCCTTAAGCTGAAAAAAGGCAATGAAGGGAAAAACCTTAAGGTGTAGGAATCAGTGGCTACAGATTTTGGCATTTTTTGTATTGGTTTCAAATCTAAGGAATATTAAAATATCAAAGTCATTACATTACTCTCAGGACACTTTTCTGTTCAGCTTTCAGGAAATATTAGATGCATAATAAAGCATTACTTTCATTTGTCAAATCTGAGGTATAAAGCCATGTTTTATGCAAAAGAAAAGCATTATCAATTCTTTTCTTCACGAATGGAAGCTAAATTGCAGTATAAGTGTGAAATATAAATAATATAGTAAAATTTTCTCCACTTGAAAAAGAAATACAAGAGAAAGCACTGAATTGAACCGAATTGTATCCAAGATTTATGGAAAGCTTCTTTATTTCTTGTTTTTGTTGTTTTTTAATGAGAGGGGCATACAATAAAATGTTTCCATTTATCTGCTAGGATAGTGCTTGTCTCCTTCCACCCCATGTCTTGGAGATTGTAACCGGTTTTAATCTGAAGACTTTCTCATATTTTTCTACAATACTTCTTCAAAAAAACGAATCATGTTTACTTCAATTAAGACTTGAATTTTTTCTTTGCATTCACTAATCCTCTTTAAGAGACTATTTTCAAATCTCTCTTATCCACATAATTTTGTTTGAAACAGATTGATGACAATAAGCAGATAATCTAATAATTCTTTCCAATGTTGACTAACACAATTTAGGAGGTGAAAAGTATGAGAATTCTAATCGATGCAATAATTTTTATTTGTTGCGGATGTTAAAAAAAAGGGGGTCACAGGGATATTTTTCAAAGTTAAACTAGGGGAAAATAAATAGAGAGAGAAAGATAGAGAGATTACTCACCACTGTCAATTTTTTGGGCTTCTAAATTTACCATGAAAATAGCCAGTTTAGAGTAAATCTTTTTATATTCTGATAAATGACATGTATGATAAAAAGCTGCTAAAACTGCATGTATACTAGACCAACGATCACTTTTTTTTTTTAGAAATCTCAAACAGCCCATCCATTCTACACCTTTAATAAAGAAGAAATTAAGTGCATGAAGAAAAATTACTTCAGAAATATTTCAAGAGAATCTAAGAAATATATATCAGTTAGCTAAGATTTTCAAAAGTATTTCACATGTGACTAAATGTCACACCAATTTTTCATTATAATTTTAAACTTGATTATGTAAAAAAAAATGTTCCAAACTTTATATACAGAACAAGGATTTGGATAAAAATACTTTGGCTTTGCAAATTTGTGGTTACCATAACAAGCACCTGTTATAGTGCTTGTTTTACTACGTTTTTAAGATGTTATACATTAGATCATTCCTAGATCATTTGCAAACAACAAAAGGAAAAAAAAGAAAAATTTATTTATCATTGTTATGATTTTTTGTACCAAAGGAAATATATATTTAATTTAAAGATTTAAGGGAAAAAAAAATAACCTGTGAAGAATGAAGCATTTGTTTCTTGACATCTGCATGGACTGCATCATTCCATGGGCTGAATCTGCTCAGCAAGTTGGAAAGGAAACAAAAAAACAAAAAAACAAATGATAAAAAAAAAAATTCTAAAAGTAATGCTATCTCTAATTGCAAAATTTAATGAAAATACTCCTACTTCAATTTAGAAAAAAAATATTTGCCAATAATGTCCAATACAATAATATTGCTATTGATTCAAGCATTACGTTGAATATAATCTGAATCTTTGATCAAAAGATCAAATTAAATAGAGCTTGCACTATTGTTTGGCATAGGAAATACTAATAGCAGAGACTAGAATTTTGTGCTCAGAGTGTGTGCTATTGTCTATCATAGGAGTGCTAAAAGCAGAGGATAGAATTCTGTCCTCAGAGCTTGCGGTGTTGTATAGCCCAGGATATACTAATAGCAGAGAATGAAGAGTATTGCCCATTCTTCAATATTTTACAATAACATACATATGAACATAAACTGAATCAAATTTTCAGCAATTTTTAGCATACAAAGTGATAACCTTTGAAAGAAAGCAAATTTTGAAATTAAAAGCACTGACACTAATTCCAATGCAAATTTGAAATCAGAAAAAAGATTACATTTTCTTCAACAAAATAGATGTCTTCTGCATGCATCTCATCTCCAAAGACAATGCATGAATTCTGACTATGCGGCAAAACTTTATGTGAAATCTCATTCCCTTTTGTTTACAGTTTGTTTCTTCTCAGCAGTTAATTGGTCTCCATTTCAATAATAAAGACAATAGCATTCAATATTTAGGACTGAAGTTATTTACACTCACTAGTAGTTTTATCAGAGTTAGTAGCTCAGTTTTTCTAATGACTCATCATTAGATTCTAGGTATAGCTTTTTGACATTAAAAAAAATATCACTCTTTACAAGAGTCTAGTCAACCAGCAAAAACTTGTTTGTTCAATTTTTAAATAGCCTTGGTGATTTTGAAAATAAATATTACTACCTTTTCACAAAGAAATTGCTCTACAACAAATGCCCAAAGCAAACTGATTAGACCTTTACATAAGCATAGATTTTTTTATTAGTTGAATAAAAAAAAAAATCAAAACACATCCATTTAGATTGGAGACATTGAACCAACACTTTTTATTAGTTTACATGGAAATGTTACCTTTTTATTGGCCTTATATATGAACTCCTGTATATAGAATCGCATATAGAAGCCTTAGAAGCCCCGACTTTTATCCACATTGTGAAACATATGGACATGGAGAAATAATTTCTAATTTTTTTTTTACTAAAAGGGCAACAGAAGGCTATTTCATGACTTACATGTAATTTTTTTTTATTTTATTTGTATAACTACCTATCATTTACCTTAAGGTAAATGGATCATCCAATGACGGAGGCTGATACAATCTCTCTTCACACTGCTCAATATTTTTTGCCAGCCTTTTCTTGAACAAGTCTATGTCGTTTTCATATCTGTACAAATCAAAATGCAAAAAACATTGAGGGTAAAAATTTCACATAAAAGTAAAAATGTGCTTTCATTACAATGACAGGGTACATTAAGGCAAGGACCTTTAACATTTACAAAGAAACACTTCCATGTTATTATACAAGGATCTTGGTTATTAAGCCTCTAAAATTTTTTCTTACAGGCTAGCAACAAACAAAGCTTAGAATGAGATGCCTTGCACCTCATAATTGTAAAGTAAGCAACAACCAATACATACAGGGTAGCCGCCTCTAAGTTCGATGGTGATTTGGTGTCCACCTTGTAGAAAACTTTCTTGGCATACACAATCACTTGCCACAGATGGTTCACATTTCTCCTAAATCAGAATACAATGATAAGTCTTACATATTATACAGAGATATCAACTGACTATAGAAAATATCCTGAACTTTTCCCACACCCCAAATTGTCGTCCCGACAAAGTGACTCAAAAACATATCTATTCTCAAAATTATACAAAGAACCAAAGAAAATAAAAGGTAATAAAAGGTATCAATGAGTAAAAATAATCAGAGAGAGACAAACATTATATGCACTGCTTCAATGAAATGTTTTACCCATTGATTACCACATCTACTTGTCTCTAAATTGTAAAAGTGGGGAAATAACTGACAATCTTTCTTTATCAGTTATTTTTTAAAAAATTAAATACGAAGGATTCTTATTGGATTAGGATAAATATCAAGGGAGAAAAAATGGTTGTTTCTGTGAATGATGTATAATAACACAAGATTTATGAAAAAAAAAATCTAAATTCCTGTGGAGCCAGGTCCAGCCTTTGGATATACATAGTTTCAAATGATAGTTCTTCATCTCATTTGACTATGACAAAATCTAGATCTATAGACCCATTTTCACCTAATTTTACGCCATTTTCTTCATCAATATTGCCTTTTTCTTCATTGATAGTGGTCTCTTGACCCAGTCTCTTCTTCAAGTGGACGTTTTGTGACATGATTTTGAGACATGAAGACCTCTTCAAAGTTAATACTGAAGAACCACATAAGGAAACAGAAAGTAGCAAGCTTGAAACGAATCTTGAACATTTCCCGAAGTGTAAGAATTCTTTTGCATATAAGCACAGCGCAGGACGTAATTTTTATAAGTTAAGTTCCGGACTTTTTGGTAGGATCATCCTGAACTCAGACAAAAGTTGGACATCTTTGAAAATCCTGATTTCTAGATTTATCAAGAAATTGGGCATCTCTGATTTTATATAATTATCGTAAAGTGTAAAGATATAATACCAAAAAAACATTCCAAATTTGTTTTCATGTTTACTCTGTTCACAATATTTAATGATCTATTCACGATATTTAATGATAAATGCAAATTTATTGCCAATACAATCTCACAATTTCAGTAAGCAAAAGGTATTGTCTTTAGTGGCAGTGAGAAAACTTGCAAAATTATAGAGGTGATAAACTGTAAGATTCATGCATGTGATACATTTGAGACATAACAAATTCAGTATTAGGTTTCAAACAACTACTTATGAAGGAGTGAAAAGTATAAAATATAATTAAAAAAAGCTCTGTTACATGCAAACAAATTTGGAATAGTTTTTGGTATCATATCTTTACACACATATATGTTTAATCTATGTAGAAGTTTTCAGGTGTGAAATCTTATCTTTAGACTGACAGAAATTAGGCGTGAAACTACATGAATTACAATACATTATATATACTAAATAAAAATCAAACTATTGTGATTGCATCAATTCATATTCTAGAAATTGTTTATGTTAGTATCAGGTTGCCAAGGGAAAGTTGGTTTTGAAAAATCCTGCTAGAATTATAGAATTCTTATCTTTCTAAGTATTTCATTATCCACAAAACGTATCATCTTTGAATTATACAATCTATCGTCTTTGAATATAATTTATCAGCTTGGAGTTAAGTAATCTTCATTTGATTATGTAAGCTGGAGAACCTATATTTGAAAAGTTGATGGGGAAAAAACTAATATGTTCCCTTTTGCCACCTTTACTCACCTCCAGCGTGGGAAGGCCCTCTGAACATCTAACTCTCCTGTCTCAGGATCAACATGCGGATGAAAGACTGGAAACTCAAAAGCAAATTTCTGAAATAAAAATATAGTGGCATAACATAAAAGTTGTCTGATAAACTTGACACAAAGAGACATGTAAGAATTCTTGAAACTTAAAGCACTGGAATGTGTAAGATCAATAATTAAGCATCTCATGGTGTTGAATGTTTAATTGCACTTAATGATAATTTTGAATTGCATTGATGTATCAATTTTTTTTCATTCTCTTTATGGCTCAGTTTCCTTTTATTTTCCTACTAACTATAATATCTAGGCCCAACCTTTACAAGTCCCATGGGAGAAATTTGACAAACATTTTACAGCAAAAACTAACTATGACTTTTAAAAAAATTCATATCCAGAAAAATGAATTTCTTTCATGCTGTTTTCATGGTTGAAAAGCATAGAAAAATCTATTGTCCTAGAATTAAAAATGTAAAGGCCAAAGACAAAATATAAAGGTCCCATGTTTATTTCAGCAACAAAAAATCTTCAAACATTAACTGTAACGTACACGCAACTTTCCCTGTTGACTCAGCCAATCTTTAAACTTAGTATAGCAATGAATTGTTCATGTTTCAATATTCACCGAGCAATCTGAGATTTGAGCTTTGCCAATACTGCCCTGCACATTGCATATTCAGAAGGGCAAAGTTTATTGATTTGGCTATTTCTCCTTTGAATAGTATAACTAATTTAAAAATCTTGTGATAGGCTTGCTGTGAAATTATAATTACAATTTTCCTTCTATATTGCAATTAGCTGGAAAGAAATGAAGTACTATAATATTAATATAACATTTAATTACTGTTAACTTAACTACAACTTATAAGGGACAATCAAAATGTTTAATTTCAGCTCTTTTAATAGAATTCTCGGCTCTAGTAAATTCCTTATTCAGCATTTTACATATATCGTAGATTTGAATTTTTTTTTCATGAAACATTATATTTCTTATTATAATTAGGTAAGTCTAATGTTTATGTATCTTCAGCCATACGATTCTATTTTCTGGGAGTCTTTCAAAACTCATCATTGGTATAAAAATATATTTTCAATACAAGAATCAATTTTTTTTTACTTTTAAAATTATGACTTTGCCAGGACTAGTGTAATTTCACTTTTGAACCTATACAATAAGTGTAAGAGTCATAATATCAAGCAACTTGTACATAGTTAAAATTTGTTAGAAACAAAAAGAAAAAAAAGCTTCTTACAGGACAATTTCCATCTGGATAGTTATCTGGAATGGTAAGAGTGAACCGCAGAGCAGCTCCTTGATACAAGCCTTGGCGAATAAAGATCAGTCCACTCCAAACTGCACAAAAGAAATGCAAATTTTAAAGGGGCAACAGAAATACAATTTGTTCTATCTCATTTCTTTCAAAGTTACTTCTTTGCTCATTTCTATTTTCCAATAAATAGTGAAGCTATTTCAAGTAACTGTCGTGGTCAGCATACATCATCGGTCATCTGTACACAACGATCTTAGAGATTGTATTTTAATCACATAGTCTATTGAACTAGATACTTATTTGAATTCTAATCTGAAATTATATTACAAGTTAACTTTTATATTGTTTGTTTATTTGAGAAGAGAGCAACCAATCATATGCGATCTCAGCTGAGTGAGAGAGTACTCAATAGTTGTCATGAAGAGTTGAGACTTAAAAAAAAACTTAGTCAGTGCATTTATAACTCTTGAGGACGACAGTCAGATTTAGAGAGGAGTCCAAATACAGAAATAGCTCTTTGGTAGCTTTGAGTTTCACACTGTACATAATAGTAATACATTTGACCTCTAGACTAGTTTCCAGTAGAAGTTATTACTGATTCTAGATGCTGCATTTCAGTCATTTAATTTGAAGTTTCATGATGCAGCAAATGTTCAAGTTTAAATGTAAATGAATTCTGCTGGGAGATT
The DNA here is from genome assembly GCA_033675545.1 of Elysia crispata. NCBI lineage: Eukaryota > Metazoa > Mollusca > Gastropoda > Plakobranchidae > Elysia > Elysia crispata. The sequence goes on along the minus strand of JAWDGP010002811.1, from coordinate 144,598 downwards.
TATCTTGTTAAACAACAAGTGAATGAAGTGATATAAATTTAACTGTTTCAGTTTCATGAAATTTTTCAATGGTGTTTAATAACTCAATCATTAGTCATTGCTGAATTTCCATTGCCACATAGAGCACAGGTCCCAGAGACACAAAACTATTAAACCTATATTCTATACTACTGTGCTTGACTCCGATTATATACTGCTTGCTGGTTGTGAATTTATTTACTGTGAAATATCGGAAGACAATGTACTGAATTTTACCTTCTATCACACAGTTGTGTGACCTACATTTCTTGGATATTTAGTAAAGAAATCACTGAATTTCACGGTAGATTTGCTTCATTTTTATACTTGTACCTATTAATCGTGTTTATTGCAACAAAAACTCAAATTCCTCCTTCCCACAATGCGTCTCTTTCTCTTAATCTCTTAAGTCCCCACATATTAGGAATTGCAGAAAAACAATGGTCCAATCAAGTTTTATATTTATCATCAAAGGGAGAAAAGCAGCATATAAAGATCATTTAAACACATGAAGTTAATACTAAATATGAATAGAAAGCATGCTACCCAATGGAGTCTTTGCACATGGCATAACATAAACACCAGGGATCTTCTGCTGCTGAAGCTGGGTGCTGAGGAGATCAGAGAATCATTGAATTATGATTTGAAATTTATATTGGTTTTCAGCACAGGTTACTTGGGGAGACTCAGAGATTCGTAAAATAATCACAGATCATGAGGTATTGCCACTTTCTTCAAAATATTAATTCAAAAACCTAAGGAATACAAAATAAGTGAAAAAAGCATGAGACATAATTGATACTTGCATTGTAACTGTAAAAAATGGTTAAGAAACGAAAAACAAAAACAAACAAAAAACTATGACAATACTTGAATTCTGTGTAATTCTATACAAATATATTTGTTTGTGCCACAAATCTGGATCTTGGCTTACAATGCATGAACAAGAAGAAAAGAAAATTCTTATAAAATTTATAAATTAGATGGTTTTTTTTACAATTTTTAGAGTGACATAACCCCTAGCATACTGGTTTAACTAAATGGCATTGAACATTTTGCTTCTAAAAATTTAAAATTTCATGGACCTGGATAATTTCAGAAAACTATATTGCATTGAGAAAATAGACTTACTACTCTGCCATCATTGAGTATTCTTGAAAGAAAGGACCAAAGCCATTACTTCCCCTGTTACTATTGGCCTGATTATTCAGCTTGCTACTGTTCTGATGTAGAGTGTAAGGCGTCGAGTTATTTGGAATGCTTGGAAGCTGTCGACCATCACCACCACTTGGGCGAGGGGGAGGTGAAGGGGATGCTGACATCATATCTGGGCTCTAAGGAAAAATGATAATATTATTGCAGTTGATTCTCAATATGTGCATCAGTGAATGCAAATATCTCTAAGGCATAAAATTATGATATAAAATTTGAAGAAAAACAATCAAACTTTTAAAAAATACCAGAAGGCGATATTTCTTTTGCTAAACTAGCACAAGAAGATAAGAAAACCTATTCAATTGTTTTAAGAGATTTTTTAGTGTTTGTGTTTCACTGCTAGCCTGAGAAAGCTCCTTCCATACCAGTGTGCTCGGTAAAAAATGGAAGGCACTAAAGCTGTACATTAATAAATCTTTCTTTATGATGACACCTTGTTTAAACATTTGTAGCATGTTGTACATCCTTTGAATATTATGGTAAGTAACTCTATGCTAAGAATAGAAATTTTAAACTAGAAAGCGTGACTATTAAGTATTATAACAAGAATTAAACTAAACAATCTTGCTTCTCTTAAGTGTCTTCATTCGAGTCTCAAAAAGCAGTTGGTAGAGCACCCAGCTCAATCAAAGTTTGGCTTGAATAATCCTTCAGTAAGATCAGATATCGCTTATGCAGCATCTTTCTTGACTATATGAGGAGCTCTACACAGCTTGATTGTACAGGGTACAATGGCATTGCATTAGAATATTTTATCTAGATGTGTGAAAAAGCAATTGCAAATCTTACTCTGAAAAAACTACTTGCTGCCCAAAAAGGCTAAAGCCATGAAAAGGGTGCGGATTCTGTTTTAATTGTTTTTTTTTTTGCATCTAACACACTGTTTGCTGTATTCACATTTCATATTGAAACAAATTGTTAGTTACCTGTGATGCATGGTCAGAAGATGAGGACATTGTTGTTATATAAAACCAACAAAAATTTCAAGGCATATAGATCTCACACCTCTAGCTTGTTTGTGACTTGATTTGACACCCAGAGGAAAGGAAGTTATCTGCAATAGTGGCAAAAGTTAAATAGACATACACAAAAAAAAGGAATAAACTTTGAAGTATGAGGGATACTAAGAAAAGAGTAAGGTACTGTTTAATAGCAGATAAAGCACCTAAAAAGTAATGAGGAATCAGACTTCAACAGATTCTGAGGTCTCTTCAACTGACAGTGACAGGTCTGTAACAGATATTTTCACTTTTCCACTTTTACTGCTATATTAATGACCAACTGAAAGTCTAAAACATCCCTCCCCTCCTCCATTGTAAGGGCTCCACCTCTTCAATTGATAAAAAAAATGATAGACCATTATTAAGCACCCATTTATAAGTCCTGCCGTCACTGATTCGATCAAATTACAAGGCATATTATTTGCGTTTTTCAGCATTGACCAATCTACTGAAGCAGCCCAGAATTTCTTGCTCTACCTATATAAAATATATGTCTATGGTTGTATTGATCTGCTTGATGGGGTTTTGCACAAACTTGTGGTATAAATTTAGCACAAAAAGGATTAAAACGACTGATGAATACTTTATTCTACTCTACTTCTAAGGCACAATCACAAAATGGGGTCCAGCACATCCCACCTCTGGTTCCTACTAAAAGCAAAATACTTATAATTTAGTCCAAATTTTTCCTAAATGCATTTTACATCAATAGAGTAGAAACTCTGTAATTGCACTAAATTTAGGCTATGTTTGTAACTGGTACAAGTGGTAGTTGTTTTTTTTTTGTTGTTGTTTTTTAAATAAACGAAACAATAGGGTAAGGTTAGAAACTTGGGAGTAAAATTCTTGAAAATAGTTTTAAAAAAATACTTCATATAGATCTAGAAAGTAAACTAAAACTGGATAAAATTTTCATTTATAAACTTTTGATATAAAGTGCATAAATTTTGCAATATTGACATTTACCCCAAATAACATCAAATACGTGCTAATCCCTTTCTTGAAAGTCTTCAGGGCCTTGGTATAAATTGATAGATCTAGATATAGATTTTAAATCATTACACTGTGAATGGACCAAGGGCATTAATTATTCAGTTCTAGATGTTTGATTACATTGTAAACATCTTTCTTGATTCCTCTGGCAGGCCATTTCTCATTTCTGCCATTGACATCGGGTAGTGCAAAACAACACACAAGGGAGGTTACTATTCTAACATTTTTGTAAAAAAATCTGTTCACAAAAAGGTAAAGAGTTCCAAATAGAAGAGTAAACAAATCCGCATTCCCACTTCTTTCAATGAGAGGAAATTAGAGCATAAATTTGTAGATCTATAATTTAATGAAATTATTTTTGTTCCATACCAAATTAGCTCGATCTTCATTTAAATTAAAGGTTAAGATTTCCTCTTGTATATTATTTAAGTTTATAAGCAGCTAGATGTTCCATATATCATTATCAGATCTAGATTTTACTTTTTCTAGATCTAATCTATAGATCTAGATCTAGATCACTTATCATTATCAGTCTCAAAAACTTTCAAAATAACCTGTATGGGCCAATTCAGGTGTAGATCTAGATGTTCACTGAAATTCCATTATCAATTCCTTAGGTTTTAAGACCATCACGAAACTAATACTGTGTAGTACTTAGGCCTAAATTTTTAGATCTTCTAAAGTTCTAGATTATATTTTGAAAGTAGATTTCCTTCTCAAATGTTACCATCTTTAGCATCCATTGAACACGTTTTGAAAACAGAAACCTTCAAAATTATTTAAATGTCAATAAGTATGTTCTGGAAGCTTTTACAATAAATCTTGGACTCAAACTGTGAGTACTTTTTACAGTCTATCAAAATAGTATCATGGTCTTAAACTGGAGCACTCAAGTTGTAAATCCGTCCTCCTTCTACTCCACTAAATATAAGATATTCTGATGCTTATTTCATCATTAAATATATGACCATTCTTTATAAATAGCCAGAAAGTCTGCTTGCTCTGGTATAAACTTTTTTTTTATCAGGGAGGTGTGTGGGTCAAAATTAGTTTTTGGGAAAATATGAGGCAAGTGATTGAAACATGATTATATCTAGAGTTCAACTAATTCCCTTGAGTTTGATGCTTTTTAATCTGGGAGATGGATTGTAATAAGGAGAAAGTTGATGGGACACTTGCCCATTATTGCTAATGTGTGATATTGAGACTGAGACTAGAGGAGAAGAATTCGTGAGATTTAAATTTTAATTCACGCAGGTTGAGATTAAATATGAGTTTTAAAAATTGACAGTGCATTCGTTTGAGTTTTGTGAATCCTACACCCATGTGTTTCAGGGAACACAATGTTTATACTGAGACTTGCCATACATCTTCATGCACGCCATGCAATGTCAATGCAATTGCACTTTATTATTAAACTACAGAATTGTGCGCCCAAGTTTGGGTAGAGTCCTGATTCAGATGAGATCAAAGAGTCCATATTATTGTTGATTTTAATACATGTATTTCAAGTTAAATCTGTTGCTTTCTGCCAGCTCTCTCATTCTTTTTCTCCATCTCCCTACCTCTCTGTCTCTCTCTCTCTCTCTCTCTCTCTCTCTCTCTCTCTCTCTCTCTCTCTCTCTCTCTCTCTCTCTCTCTCTCTCTCTCTCTCTCTCTCTCTCTCTTTCTTTATACCACGCGTAAGCCAGTTTCAATTTTTTTCAATCATGTAATATTTCTACTTCCTTAGGTTAACAAATAACTAAAAATTAGTGACATTTTTTTTTATTTAATGTAGAACTTCTCTTTCCTGTAGGCATCTTTGAAGCTTGGATGAACAGTGCAAGCTCTAGTTCTCCTTGTCAAGAATACTATGGACAGCTTTGTGTGTGGTGTGTGCGGCCTATCTTTTGACTGCTACTTCAGTTTACTCAAGCACAAATCTGGACGTAAGCTAAGCTAAATTTGTTGTTCTAGATTTTAACTTTTAAATTGACATAGATATCTTTATACTGAATTACCGTGGGTATCATGCACTGCAATACTTTCACATTTGTAGGAATTTAAAATATGTTACAGGTATAGATTTTAAAAATCTAGATTTTTAACTTTTTCATACGATTAAAAAGACCTTATACTTAAACCTGTAATTACCTTCATTTCGCAAACAAACTTCACTTTAACTAATGGACAATTGGCAAAATGTACCTTGTGTCTACATATTTTCATATTAAAGTAAAATATTTTTAGTTCTCAGAATCCATTCGGAATGGAAAAAAATACCTGTTGAATCGTCAGTGAAAGATAGTTCTATCAAAGCTGCTATTACCAGTTAGTGGCAATTTTATATGCACAGATTATTGTTTTGTTTTTTTTTTAATTTTTCTGTTGAAGGGAGTAAAAAACTTGAGCTTGTTCTAACAGAACTATATTTTTTTTTCAGATATACATGTAGATCAAAAGATAAAGTGCCCTTTTTGCTGTAAAACCATCTCTGAAGGCTATGACTTGACAACTCACCTCAGACTCACCCATTTAGTGGACATGGGATTTGATCACTTCTCATCAGGGTCACATCCAACATCTTCCCAAACTGAGCTCCTTGATCAAAATTTTGGAAAGAAGGTTGACGTTGGCCTTCACAAGACAACAAAAGAGAAAGCGGTCAAAGAAAATGTCACCAGTGAGATTAAAAAATCATTAGCTCAACAAAAGATAACTGTATGCCCCATATCTCATGAATTAATATCAGGTGGAACAGCCAAGAAAGAGCATTTGCCAAAGCCATCCTGCTGGCTACAGGGGCAGGAATCAAAGCAAAGTGAAGCAGGCATCACGTCATCCCTTACATTACAGTCACTGATGAATACATGTAGCTTGAGTATTTTAGGTCAGTCAACCTCAGCCTCAATCACCGCTATTCCACCTACCTCTCAAGGAGAAACATTTGGTAAAAGTGGTATTCCTGGGCTTGAAAATCAGTCAGCTTTGAATTCCCAAGAAATGATTTTATCTTGTGATAGGCATATTTTTTTAGATCATAATAACACTTATTCAAAACAAAGTTCAAGCAATATTTCAGAAACCTTAAATGTGGATATTTCAGGAGGAAATCTGAAATTTTTTTCTAAAAAAGTGGATAAATTTGATCACAGTGATGTAATCAAATCAAGTTCAAATTCCATTCAGATAGCAGACAATTCTCCAAACGGCAATAAGTGTGGAAATTACATTCTTTCCAACAATATTAAACCCTCTGATAAAGAAAGTACACAACCAGCTCTAACAGATTTTTATTTTTTGCTTGGTACAGTCAGTATTCAAGGAAATTCAATGACATATGAACGCACAGAGTTCCGTTGCTTGCACTGCAAGTTTTCTACAGCATGGCGACCCTCCCTTGTAAAGCACATGAAAGGAGTGCATAAAGAAATCCTTGACATTCACAGTGTCCTAGAGATGCGGAATGTGAAATCTGCAGATAAAGTTCATGAGGGCTCAAATCTTATAAATCAAAAAAGTAACTACAGGGTTTTGAAAATGTCTGAATATATGATTTCACAAAAGAGGACAAAGAATAGGCCTCACAGACCAAGAAAGTTGAATTATCAGGATTTACCTGGACGTTATCCCTGTCTTATATGTCACAAAGTCTTCACACGTCTGCGATACTTACGGAGACACCATATTGTCCATAGAGGTGAGCGTTCTCATCAGTGTGATCTGTGTGGGAAATGTTTTAAAACACGAGCAGCCCTAGGATCTCATCGTTGCTCAAATCTTGTAGACAAGCAGAAAACTTATTTCCACTGTCCCCAATGTAGCTTTACATCTAACAGCCGTACAGCAGTCCACAAGCATCGTCAGCTTCATCCTTGTGGTGCAATGCTTTGCCATGTGTGTGGAGCAGCGTATCCAGACCGTTCAACTCTGCGAAGGCATATCAGAGTACATGATCCTTCCAGGCCCTTTGCATGTGGTCACATTGGTTGCACTTGGCGATTTAAGACGGAAGTGATGTGCAGGGCCCATGAGCGAGGTCACAACCTGTCCCATAGTGCAAGCAAGTTTCAGTGTACTTTCTGTGGCTACAATTTCCGCCAAAAGCATCATCTCCAGCGCCATGTGGCAAAGTTTCACAGTGTTACTGATGATGGAGCAAGTGGAAAGAAGGTATCATTCTCGACAATGCTACCACTGTCGTCTTCTCCAACCACATCCTCTGCCACACTCTTTCCACATCCAAAACAAAGTCTGACTTTAAGTCATATAACCACAGGCCATAGAATGGTGTCTGTTGATGTAGCTGAGGATATTGGTAAAGTCTTTTCTCAGAGTGATCAAAGACAAAGTACATTAGTGATATGTATAGATAACAGAGATACACATCATATTTCATCACCCACACCCTTGCCAGCTCTATCATCTGTTGAAGGCTCGAGCAACAATCTGCAAAGATCTGACCATTCATATTTAGCGGATCATTGCCATAATCATGAAGTTTTTCTGGCCTCTCATCCATCTAGTGTTAAACAAGAGGACACAGTCCAGGCCCAAAGTGACAGTTTGGAGATCATTCATGAAGAGTGTGACTTAGTCGATCTCTTGAAGTCAGGCATTTTAATGGCTCGCGACCAGCATGGAAATGTAGTGCATTACAAAGTAGCTGACGTTGGAAGCGCGGACAGTCAAGACATAAGCACGGCTTCTACAGGGCAACAACTGGCTCATAACTCTGCCCCTGTTTATTTTATTGATGTAGGTAATTCATATTGATAATTGAGGGAAAGTTTTATGTGAACACTTACATTTACTAGTCTGAATGCTTGAACAGTAGATCTCAGACCCGCTGAAATACTTGGGTCATTGATAAAAATTTGTTGGATTATGGTTAAAAGAGGCTTTGCAAGAGAAGTTTTCAAATTTTCTGTAATTACCTCCCTTGCTTTTATCAACTTGCAAGGACTTTTGTAGCATAATTTATTCACTCTTTACCTTTCTCACCCTCTGCCCAAGTTCCCATGGCTTTGGCTCTTTGATCCTGTTCCATGTTCTGCCAAGTGTCAGCTGCCACTTCCTGCTCATTTCTCTGGTGCTATCCATTCTCTTTGACAGTACTTTGCCCTACCCTACCACTCTTAAATGAAATAATTTAGAGTATAGATCTGAGTCTGTGCACTTGTTAAAGTTATCAACTACAAATATTTCTTGTGGACCTTTTGATTGAATTTCAACCAGATTTCTAAGAAGAAAAGAATTTTATAGTGGGCTTGCCTACACTTATTGTATGATGGATCTGAGATTATTTTGTTTGATTTAAGATATTTTAAGAAAGTCAAAGAAGGAAATAAATATTTTTCTCTTTTCATTAAATGCTGGGTGTTCTTTGAGTCCAAGTTTGTGGTATTTGAGGTCAACTGTAGCAATGTTATAGATCCACATCTTAACAGAAAGTTTATATAAATTAAATTATATGATTATTTGCTGATTATTTATATTAACCAGGTGTGCAACTCTTAAGCTGAAATTATGAACAAAGCACTTTCCCTTTCACTATACCTTTCTTTTCATTGAATGTTCTTTTAAAAGTTTCAAATAGTTCTTATAAACTCAAACTATTGATTCTTAAGATCAGCTTAATATCAGACTTGTTTTGTTTGGCCCTGTCTCTCAGCTTGATGAAGCTAAGGTTTTTTTCAGATACAATGTATTTCTGTGTACTTTTGCAAACTGGTAGTGTCAGAGTCTAATCTATCTTGTATGGCCATCATATCATTAATTTTTGTGTCTGGCTTAGCATTAAATGTGTGGAGGGGAGCAGCCCTTTTTTTCCTTATTTTTTATCTCGCAATTTTAGTGTTAAAGTCAGGCAGCGAAGGTAAGGAAGGTTTCTATAAAAATGTTAACTAAACTGCGATTAAAAGCATACTATTCTCTATAGGTGCAATGTCTGTGTGCCATTGTGTGATCTTCACAGATTTTTGAGCATTTATAATGTAATGAGGGGGCTTGTCTCCAAAAGTTTTGTTTTAGAAAGCAGCTGGCCATGATAAGTGTTTACAAGGCAGAACTGTAACTTAAAATCAGCAGAGGAATGTGTGAGAGTGTGGCATGTGCTGGTGCAGAAGATTGACATCACATGTATACAGTACACCACAGACTCGATGAACTGGTTTAGTCATTTTTAAAAGTTCGTCGAAATCAAGGTTCGTTGGGGCCATGACAAGGCAATGAACTAGGAAAGTGAAATTATCACATGATTATCTCCCTCGTGTTTATCAACTAACTACGTGTCTATAAAGCCACTCTTTACCCTTCCCACCATTGTCCATGTTACCGCCGCTTTGGCTCTTTGATCCTGTATCATGATCTCCCCATGCATTTGCTGTGCCGCTCCCTGCCCCTTTCCTCCTCTCTTTTTATTATCTTCTCCTTGCATGTCAATATTTTGCTCTCCCCTACCCCTAGTATTACTATGGCATAATGTAGCCTACACCTGTGCACTTCAAGCATTTCTGAACAGCCGACAGGGGACCTTTTGATTGAATTTCAACTGCATAGTTTCTAAGTAGAAAAGCATTCTATAGTGGATCTGCCAATACTTGAACATGTACTTTGTTGAACCCAAGAACGGGTCTGAGATTAGTTCGTTTGATACAAGGTGTTTTAAGAGAGTCAAAGAAGGAAGAAAACTGTTCTTTAAATGCAAGGTGTTCTTTGAATCCGAGTTCATTGGATTCGAGGTGTACTGTACCTCCTTTCTGCATATGGGAATTTAAGTTACAGTTGAGTCCAAATAATTCGAATCCGGATAGTTCGAATACTTGGATATTTGTTGTTGTTTAATTTTACCAAATATTTCTCTACTTAACCTTTACTAAAAAATATTGGTTAGTCCGAATTTTGAAATAAGGATCCAGTTAATTCGAAGTGATTTTGGCATGATTTTTTTTTATTCTGACACAATGAAAGTACTTTTCCAGGCTTGTAAAACAAAGAACATGTAGTACTATGCTCCGTGCGGCAAGCAATTCTGGTGTGTGTGTGTGTGTGTCCACCTATGTTACAGGCAAGAGTCTGCAATAAGGCTACAAGAGAGAAAAGGGTTAAGCTCACCCCAACTCCCCTGCACACTTGTATGACATTTCTGATCTGTCATCCACATTTTTTTAACTCTCTTGCTCTATGTATTCTGATAATTCGAATTTCGGATAATTCGAAGTCCCCTTTTTATCCGAATGACTTCGAAATAAGCGGACTCGACTGTATTTGTATATGAAATTTCCATCGACTCACAGATCAAATCAAGATTTAACTGTTGATTATCATAGCATCAGAAAACTGCACTCTTACTCTTAGAACAGCATCAGTAAGCTTATAAAAGAACAGACGCTTTAAAGGAGCACAGGACAGTTATCTGAAAAAATGTGAAATGAGTCTGTTTGCACCTGAGGCCTGGTCTTTTCAAATACGTTGTTGATTTAGGAAAGATCCAAATCCTAAAAGACTCAGGTTGAAGTTTAGATAGCTCTTTGCTTCTTTCAATACAAATGAGGGCATTGCACTTTTCAAATCTTTGTTTTTCAATTAGAAGTAGGGCTCATGAGGTTGGTCACCTGATGTAATGTCAAAATTGGTTTGTTTAACATAATAACAAGTCTTTAAGTAGGCCACTCTTAGATTATTATGACAGACCATACTTTTATTGACTACTGGTAGTGCTATAAAAGTGTGTGAAAAATCCAGCCCAAATGGCCATTGCGGATAATCCCGACTTCTAGCACAGGCCATACAATGTCTACAGCCCATCTGAAATAATTGTAAAATGCATTCTGTAAACATTTCTGTAAGAAAAAAAAAGCTGAATTTTGTTCATTGTACCTAATTTTTCATTTCTTACCTGGCTTTTTCTGCATTGAGTCCCACCTATGTTGTTTGTAGTGGTACATGTACTTTGAAACCTGTTAAAAACTATGCAGCTATTTCAATCAAAAGTGTAAAAAATTGATTCACTACATTTCTTTTTCTCTAAGTTGTATTTTCATCCTAAACATTAAATATCACTCCTTTTATCAATAGCATTGAAATTGCTTCTTGAAAGATTATATGGTAAAATGTTTGTTTTGTTCGTTTTTATTTTAAATTTAAAGCAAGTTTCCATGCCATAGTTCAGTTTTTTCTCTGGCCTTCTAAAGAAAACTTATTGGTGTTTTTTCCTTGAATTCTTAGAAAGAAACCAATAGAGGCATGTAGCCAAGACTAAATAAATGTATTAAAAATATTTGGTTTTAATTCACCTTGTTTAAAAATTATGATGCGTTTCGAAAACAAACAAAAAAAAACATCTTAAGCACTCATTTGATCAGAATCATCCGAGAACATACGAAATTTTTAGCTCTTTCAAAATGGTAATAACTAGAGGAATTTATCTACTACATATCTCTCTCTCTCTCCCCACCTCTCTCTCTCTCTCTCTCTCTCTCTCTCTCTATATATATATATATATATATATATATATATATATATATATGTATGTATAGATATGTATGTATATAAACTCATTCAAAACAATTTTACTGTGCAATCTTTGTTAAGCTACACAAATATAATTATTTGAGCTGAGTCAAGCAAGGAAGAGAAATATGTCAACAGCAGTGCATAGTTTTTCAATATTTCCTTATTAAAGGAGATTTGAACTGTCCTCTCTCTCTCTCTCTCTCTCTCTCTCTCTCTCTCTCTCTCTCTCTCTCTCTCTCTCTCTCTCTCTCTCTCTCTCTCTCTCTCTCTCTCTCTCTCTCTCTCTCTCTCTCTCTCTCTCTCTCTCTCTCTCTCTCTCTCTCTCTCTCTCTCTCTCTCTCTCTCTCTCTCTCTCTCTCTCTCTCTCTCTCTCTCGAAAAGCAAAAACTTTCATTACGTGTGTCTATAAATACATGTGGTGTGAATACAGAAAGGTCCTAGTGAGAGACTGTTGCAAGTTGGAAAAATTACATCTGGAGAGAGAGGGAAACACTTGATTCCACACTATGCACCATAAGCGCAATAGGAGAACTCTATGATCTATGATCTATCCCCGCATTCATGGCGTTTCTAAGATTTTTCTTTGAAAACTCAATGTTGAATGGACCCCTCCTGAAAAGTGGAAGTGTCGCAGCTGCTAATCTAACTGGATGTCAGCAGACGATTTCTTTAATTTCATTCACCTTTTCACTAAATTCAACGAAATGTTCAAAGGACCAGCAGATGCTCTTGATTTTGGACAAACATGAAACTCGCCAGTCACTTCAAACGATTGGTTTTGTTGGAGACAAGGGGATTATGATCCTTACTCTCCCCTCTTAATGTAAGAAGATTTCACAAGTTACAGCCGCTTGACTGTCCAGTCTATGGATCATTTAAAATTTATTATACAATCGAGCTTGTAATCCCTTTATGATCAACATCCACGGCCAGACAATAACCATCCATCAGGTAGCAGGTAGGGAGTGCACTTTTTTTGGCTTTAACGACTAAAACAGTAATCATTGTTTCTGGGTTTCATGTGATTGGAATAATAAGTCCGTGTAACCCGATCGCAAGTCACATCCACCGATGAATATATAAACATGAACTTTCTCTGGTCTTAATAATATTGTCGGACCGATAAAAGCCTTGCTCTTTATCAGTAAACCTGTCCTCGATTGTCACTACACCACTATGTTCCCGAGACTCAACATCAGTGGTGTCTTTAATCTGCATCCTGCTCCTCATCATCTTCAATCAGCAGGCTCATCCACGGTTATCATAATGTCACAAAATTCATTGCTAATATTTACAGCAACCAATCTGTCCTCATGTGCATCATCAGCACGCAGTTCCTTGGCTGCCAGTGCCACAATACAGCAACCAATCTGTCCTCATGTGCATCATCAGCACGCAGTTCGTTGGCTGCCAGTGCCACAATGCCTCAACATTTAACACCTGTACCGTCATTACTGTTAACCACTTCTAGAACACCAACTACTGTTGCTGCTCTTTCATTCCTTATAATGTTAACCACTTCTAGAACACCAACTCCTGTTGCTGCTCTTTCATTCCTTATAATGTTAACCACTTCTAGAACACCAACTCCTGTTGCTGCTCTTTCATTCCTTATAATGTTAACCACTTCTAGAACACCAACTACTGTTGCTGCTCTTTCATTCCTTATAATGTTAACCACTTCTAGAACACCAACTCCTGTTGCTGCTCTTTCATTCCTTATAATGTTAACCACTTCTAGAACACCAACTCCTGTTGCTGCTCTTTCATTCCTTATAATGTTAACCACTTCTAGAACACCAACTCCTGTTGCTGCTCTTTCATTCCTTATAATGTTAACCACTTCTAGAACACCAACTCCTGTTGCTGCTCTTTCATTCCTTATAATGTTAACCACTTCTAGAACACCAACTCCTGTTGCTGCTCTTTCATTCCTTATAATGTTAACCACTTCTAGAACACCAACTCCTGTTGCTGCTCTTTCATTCCTTATAATGTCGACTCTTCTGTAAATCTTGAAAGTGGCCATGAAGAAGTTGCCGCAGACATTTCAGGGTCACACGTCCAATTTAAAGCCCGAGCAATTTGGGGGACAGGGGGCTGATTTTTTTTTTTTTTTAATTCAAAAGGCTGAAAGTGTTTATGCCCATCAAATTTTGGAGGAGACCAAAGATCTGGACACAAGTGACAATTGACAAAATATTCGAAGTTAAATTTTTCCCTTGTGAAAAACCATAAGGCCTCTCATCTGTACTACCTCTCGTGGAAGACATTTCTGAGATATCATTAAATCATATTGTTGGGAAACTTCCTGTACTAATGGCGCAAGAGGCCATAGCGTATGTGGTGTGACATTTTGTTTTGGCTAACACAAAAATTTGAAGGAAAAAAAAAAACAATCCAAAAAACATTTCGTTAAAAGCCTTGAATGAACTATCCTTAAACTTCGGTCACTGTATTATCATCGAGTACAATCATCAGCGTCAATTTTGTCATCATCGTTCTAACAATGTTTTCGTAAAAGTGGATCATCAGGTAACTCATTGTTTCTCAAACTTAATGTACGTATGTAATACATGTGTGAAACCATCTTTTACTTCTAGTTCAGGGTTTGTATCCTGTTATTGTGGTTCATGCCTAGGCTTTTTTTTTTTTTTTTTACTCTAGTTCAATAAATTCTTAAAAAAAAAAAAGAATAAAATTCAGAATTTCATTTTGAATTCATTGATAACTTTTATAAGAGTCCCATATATTTCTTCATTTTCTTTGTTGCTCTACTTCTTTGATTATGCCTTTATTGTTTTTAAGCGCTGTGTTTGTTTTGATTTTACATGCATATAAATTGTTAATTTATCATTTGTTGTGCATGATTCACTGTACCCCGGTACATAGTCTCCCCTATACCCTTACAATATGAATACCACCGAGCAAATAATATTCAATAATTACTTAAACTTAAATAGCATTAATGCTAATCAGAAAGTAAGACGATGTTAGTTAAGCATAATGTTCTGAAGTTTCTCTCACTAACCTAAATATAATATTTAGGACATAATTCCAATTCCTTTTATAAAAAAAAAAGCACGGCTTCCCTATGCACAAGCATATAATTAGCGAGAGCATTATACTTTAGCCTAATATAAGGAGCTTACGTCGCAGAACTAAGTTTATTTGATTTTAATGTAAGATCGGCTACATCATATCTTATAGCATTAGTTTCAGGACTAATTATATAAAAAAGCAGCAATCTAAAGCATTTTATTGTTGTGAAATATCGTTAATTAAGGAAAGAGGGGGAGAGAAAACAAAACAAACAAACAAACAAAAAAAAAGAAACAAATAAAAAGAAAAATGCACAGTAACACAAACAAGGAACAGCCTTGGAGATTAGACCTCAGCTTGACTTATCAAAGATTATCAGTATGACTCACATACTTATCTATTTAGCTATTTATCTAACCATCAATCCATTCATCTCATTTCTCAAAACACCGTCCTGAATTGTTTTTCAAGTCCACAAATACATTATTTTAGAATCATACTGTATCTTTGTGGTAACCTTTCTGGGAGTAAAGGGTCTTGATTTATGTTTTACTGAAATTTGGTACAATGATTAATGCCTGATCTACTCTCCATTAAAGACGTCTAGATTTGAAGTGAAAACAAGGATAAAAACTATACGATCACATCGGTTTTTGTTTAGCAGCTGCTTCCAAACCATTCACCTGAACACGGGAGATTACTACGGTGAATTTTGCAAAAGAAAAAATGGCGACGTCCTTGCGGCAGTTTGCCTTGATAGGAAGACGAGCATGGAAGAAGACAAGAATATTGAGTTTTGGTCGGAAATTTTCATTGACATCGAAAAGAATGTTACTTTCAGAAACCTATTATTGTAATGATGCGTGGAGGAAACACTTACAAGATTCCAATTTGAACCAGGTACCGTAATAAACACTAGAACTCGTAGGCCTATCAGTATCATGCCCTATGTCGGCTGAAGATCACGAATGACTTTGTCACTGTAGTATAATGTTTATACTCCTAAAGAAATGGAGAAATAACAGTAAAATGGAA
Source organism: Elysia crispata (assembly GCA_033675545.1). NCBI lineage: Eukaryota > Metazoa > Mollusca > Gastropoda > Plakobranchidae > Elysia > Elysia crispata. Next base: position 128,795 of record JAWDGP010002811.1, on the reverse strand, counting down.
TATTGAAACATAATATGAGAGTAAAAGCCTCATGAATCATGATTTATACTAAAACTGCTTAGCAGGCTATAATCTGATGCATGCACCCTAGCTAGATCTATATCTCTAGCTTTTACCCTATCCGTACGTCGGGGGTTACTTTGGCATCCCAGGGGTCAATTTTTAATAGTTTTAAAATACTTAGAATCGGAATATAATATTGAAATTGTCAGTATTCCTCAAAAATAATTTTGACAAATGATAACACCAGAATTATAGCTAAAATCTTGAAATGAAACTGACCAGAGGTCATTTCTAGAACCTCCCATTTTTTGGGAATGGGGGTGACTTTGACACCCCACCTCCTAAAGAGGCAAAAAAACTATGATATTCCTATCAGTACACAGGGGGTGACACAGACACCCCACCGCTGTAAAGAGGACAGCTGAGATTTCATTCCTATCTGTACTTCTGACGCAGACACCCCATTATTCGATACCACGCTTTATAGGCTATATTTGGACGAGTCCCAAGACTAAAGCCTGACAATTTTACGTGCTGCTATACAGAGAAAGTGTGAGGATACCAGGACTCCTGTCTCAGCCTGTCACGTTATACTGAAGACGAAGAAAGGATGCTGCTGATGAGTATGTTGATGATGATGACAAAAGGATGATATTGGTTTTGATGAGGACGATGATGAATACATGTATATATATATATATATAGTATACTGTTGATGGTGAAAGGTTGATATTGGTGTTGATAAGGATGATGATGATGATACGTGTGTTGTTGTGGTGATGAATACTGACGATGATAATGATATTGTTGGTGGTGACGTATACTGATGATGACGAAAGGATGATATTGGTGTTGATAAGGATGATGATGATATTGTTGATGGTGACAAATACTGGTGATGATAGATCTATTGGTGTTGATGATGATGATGGTGACGAATACCGGTATTAATGATGATGATAATATTGATGGTAACGAATACTGATGATGACGAAAGGATGGCTGGTTGTTATAATACTCAGGATGAGGAGAAAAGGATGGTGATGATACTGAAGCAAAGGAGGATGACAGTTTAACACCTTGTGAGCATACCTTTGTTTTCTAAATTGTCTTATTCTTGACAGGAGAGACAGACTGTTTGTTTATTTGAATGGGTAGAACAAACACTACTCTTGCACATGGAGCAATGCATTGTTGTCTTCAAATACCGATGTCTGGGGCAAAGATGGCACCGACCACGCTTTCTGTTGTCAGGGGTAGAGACCTCTCCTACTTGAGCTTGTGTTGGGTGCTGACGCAGGGCTGTGTCGATGGTGAACTTCAAATGTCTAGACAAGTTCTTCATAATCTGTCTATGTTCAAGCTGAGGTCTTACCAGCTCCTTAGCCACAGTAATGTTGAAAAGCACTCTTCTATCTTCGTCTGACAGCTTGTTAACTTTGCGCCAGATGACAAGCGCAGCTGTAGAAGCAAGGTCCAGCAGGTTGTAAAAGAGTAACATCCGCCACCTGTTTGTTTTCCGCTTGGTGGTAACTGCATGACACATTTGGTCTATGCTATCCACCCCTCCTTTTGTAGGATTGTTTGACATCACAATCTCTGGTTTCTTTGTCTCTACATCAAAATTATCATCGTGATGCATCGTGCTCAAAACAGCAACATGCTTTTTTTATTTGATTTATATGCAACTATTGTGGTTTTCTTTTGAACATCGAAGACGCCATCTCCCCTCTTTAGTCCTTGTCCAGTTTGAAACTCTTGTGGCAATAAGCATTTGTTCCTCCTTACTGTTCCAACAAGTGTCATATTGTTGGCCAGGAGATGTGCACTTAATTCCATGTCCATGAAGAAATTGTCTACTGATAGGTTTCTGCCACTGCCAAAGTAAGGCGATGCTAGAGCTATAGCAGTATTCCTCCCAATGTTTGTTTCCCTCTTTTGCCCGTTTCATCCCAGGTAGGGATCTCCATCAAGAGGGAAACTGTTCTCGGAATCGCAAATCCAGAAAATTTTAATCCCTTACTTATCCGGCTTTGATGGGAGGTACTGTAAAAATGCACATTGCCATCTCCAAGGCATGAGATGCTTGTCTATGGTGAGAGTTGGCCCAGGCACATATTCTCTGCTCAAGTTTCTGTGAAGTCTTCCCATAGGTCTCATAAAGGTGCAAAGGCATCCTTCTCTCTTCTTTGACTCGTCGTTTCCTTGTCATCGAATCTCAGGTGGTTGCTAAGCTTTAGAAAACGATCTCTACTAAAGCTTGCCAGCACCAGTGGGTTGCCTGCTGTTTTACTCCCCGGAATTGTAGTCGGTGTACCATTATCTCTCAACACCCCCATGTGAAGAAGACATCCGATAAACCCTTCAATTTCTGTGGCATCGGTATGTCTTCACTGCTCACCACGAACCCTCTGCCCTTCCCTGTTGGTGCATTTTGCAATTCTTTCAATCATCTTGGCATTGACGAATTTTTTATATGCAGCATCAACTGTATGCATATTTCTTGGATTTATGACCTGCCTGATTGGTGGTCTTAATATATTCCTGGAAGGAGTTTTTGTGGGTTCAGGTGCGTTCTTGCACATTGCCATCTTTGGATTTGTAATACCCATGGAGGTTGCTGGGTAAGTCAGAATGTACTGAAGTAGGCAAAATCGAGGAGCTGGGTGCAGGAGAAGAGCTCGGGGACATGTCATAATTGTCTGAGCCAGTTGAAACACCACCCTCCACCTCTCTGCTCAAGAAGGCCATATCTAGTGGTTGAAGGGTTGTGATGCTTGGATCAATCCTTGGAATCGTATCCTTTTCAGAGTCGCTTTCCCTATCCATTTCATCCTCTTCTACCTGCTCTTCTAAAAAGTCGTCCTCACCACCATGGGCCAAATCGCTTTTGAAATGACAAAAAATATTTTTCCGCTCCGTAAGACACCTGTGTGAGGATCGGATAATATGTCTCAATTCTACTTTACATATTGGCCTAGAAAGACCTTTACAGACCAGGTCAACTCACTTTATAATTCAGACCATTGCAATATCGCTGTCTCTTACTATGCTTAGGCTAACATCATTCCACAGTTATTGATTTCAAAAACTACTGTAAGCCGGTATAGTAAAAGAAGATTGCAGCAGGGCTTTTGGTTACAGAGGAAAAATACAGTTGTAAAGTAGCAAGCCTCCATATAGACCTAACAATAACACCTGTAATGTGCCCCAGCCCCACCCCCCCCCTCCCCCCCTTTCCTTTCTCTCTCTCTCTCTCTCTCTCTCTCTCTCTCTCTCTCTCTCTCTCTCTCTCTCTCTCTCTCTCTCTCTCTCTCTCTCTCTCTCTCTGTTGTAAGGTCCACCTCATTTAATCAGTGGGCTGACCAATCACATCACAGTATCTTGACTGCATTCCTGTTGATCATCCCTTCTCTCACTGTATTAGTGCACACTGTATCACACGACAGGTTCGCATCCTTTGTCTAGACCTAGCCTAGGGCCTAGACTGTTGTACATGACCTACGCTTAAGTATGCATCATTTATTGTCTATTTAACATGTAGGGGCACAAAGTCACCCCCGATGTATGGTTAAGTATACATCAGTTATTTGTCTATTTAACATGTGGGGGCACAAAGTCACCCCCGATGTACAGATACGAGATCAAAACATGACGTACGGGTAGGATTAAAAGTTAAATGGTAATCTAAAAAAGTAAAAGCTTAAATCGTTGATTTTATCTAGAGCTCTAGAATACTTGATCTATATATATATATATATATATATATATATAATATCTATCTAAATTATAAATTTGGACGTTGTGTATCAGTGTCGTTTTTTTTTGTCATCAATGACATTAATTAATTACTTGGCTAAGGTTAGAGTAAATAGGTTAGGTTATAAAATGTTGACAGAAGTAATGTTTATGACCTTGTGAGAATGAATGAGCCTAGTGATAACGTGCTGTACCGAATCAATTGTTTACATCATTTTATACAACTTCTCAGTAGGAGGATATAAATATGAGATTATAAACAAGTTGACGAAGTGCTCAAATATGGTTTTACTTTCTGATACAGTTGTTTTACCTCTGGTATTGGATTAAGGTTGAGAAAGAGATGAGGCAATGTCTTACATCCAGTTGAAATAAATTGCAATATTTTGCTTGTATCACATTTGAAGGTTTTGATATTTTGAACTTTGCATTTGTCTTAGGCTGGTCCCAGCATAGCTCTGTAGCATCTGGCCTAGCTCGCATCTGACATGCTTGGCGTGTTTTTCGACACTATTGAATAGGCCGTCTGTGAGCAGGCTGGGCAAGAGAGCGACACTGTGTAGGTAAACAGATTTAAGTCTGCTTTTACTGTGCGAGCTAGGCCAGATGCTACAGAGCTACACTGGGACCGGCCTTAGCGTTATCAGTATTCCCTGAGGAGATATTAAATTTTGGTTCTTTGAAAAAGTACGAAAAAGAGGAATGTGTCGATATATATCTACTTTCAAATTTCCAGCAATCCAACTCATAAGAAAGTGAGAGTGAATTTTTAAAACTGATTTTAAACTATTTCTAATTGTAATAGTCAATTTCATCTTGCTCTTGAAAGAAATTAGAAACATCTTTAAAAAGTTTTAGATCGGCTTTGATATCTTTCTGCCTGATTCAACTATTCCAACCATCACTCAATGGGTTCAGAGGCTGAGACAGGTGGCAAATAGCGTAAGTCGAGGGCTGGACCTCCTTCACAGCCACTGTGACATAGATATTAACTTTTTGAAAAGAAGACAGGTATGGTTTAAATCTGTGCATCAGAAATTGAAGACACACTAGTACATTAGCTTCCAGTGGAAAGCAGGCCTAACTCATAAAGTCCTTCATTTCATCAAGGAAAGTCGGAAATCTAATTATTCGAATTTCTCATAAATTGAATTTTGCAAGATAATGGATAATTTTTTTTCTATTTTGCTTTGTTAGAACAGGACTCATATTTCGAAGTCTTTCTGATTCAATTCTCTTAATTCGAAGCCAATACCACCCCATAAGGCACCACTGAAATGCTACATCCATCTCTCAAGCAGCAAGCAATGCTAATCACTGCCCAAGGAAGGCTGATGAGTGCACTAACAAAGTGAGAAGGGAGCCAAGTGCTAGTTGTAATATTGTACTGATACTGATAGAAATGTGGGACATAGGAGGGTTGCTCGTTGTAAGCACAGTTCACACTCACTCAATGAGTCATAGATTCTGTTACACCCATTTTTGTAATTCGAATACTCTTTATTCAAAGTTTTAATCCATTCCCATACAATTCAAATTTTGAGGTTTCCACTGTACTTATGAGTTATTCTACACCAGCCTTTACACCTCACAATGTGACCTTGATATTACTTTAGTCTTGCTACGCCAAAACTTTATCCTCATAATTTCAAATCTGTTTCTTTGTAGCTCCCCAAAAGAACCCTTTTATCTGTGGAAATACTGAGATGGCCTAGCATAGAGGTGCTTCAATTTTTTCTTTTATCACCTGTGTACCTATACTAGGGTTATCATGGACATTCTGTGTTTTGGTGACTCTATCCCTTTCTCACTCTCTTCTAGACAGCAATCAATTAGCTTCATGTTTTCTTAAAATGATTTGTTGGTCTCAAATCCATATCAGTATAATGCTAGAATTGATCCATGGTTATGTTTCTTACAAAATGAAAGCATAAGTTTTGCATTTATAAAGCCTCTTAATAAAAAATACAGTGGGACTTTGCAACTGTAAAAGCGAATGCACTTTGTGGCATGATAAATTAATATTCTGTAGGTTTAGATCTAACCTAAGACTTTTCTTTATAAAAACGGAATGAGAAAAATTTCAAGACAAATCAAAGTGGAAAACATTGCCCTAGTAGGTAGATTACACCTACATGTACTTACTGTCTAAAATCTCATGTTCACCTTTACGTCAAATCTTATTGGAACACGGTAAAAAACCTCAGTAATATTTTTTTTTATTTGGTACAATACTTAGTTTCCATTTTGAGCTAGAAATAGGATGCATGCACCCGAAGAGATGAGAGATTTTTCGCTTAAATGTACATCTAGAAATGCCAAATGAGCAAGGAAGAGATTTTTAGCAAAGTCCAATTTGAGTGATGAGGCTCTTAAATGGTAGAGGTCAGTGAAGTAGGTTCAGCTCCACTCTAGGTTTATTACTCTTAGCAGCGACTAAATTCCTAAATTGAGTTAGAGAAAACTAACATAGCAAACATGGAATTGTTTGGGAATAATCCTCAAATCTGATGAAGTGAAGTGAATTAGTGACTGTATGTGTAATGAAAGTTTGAGAATGAGTTGCAATGAAGATTAGCTGGGCAGGGAATGATTTGATGAGATGCAATGAATGGCTAGTGAAGTTGAGCAAGAAAGTAAATGTCTGAATATGCATGCAATTAAGTGACAAAGAAGTGGGGTAAAGAAAAAGGTAAGCTAGTTGTTCATGAGACTTGGGGCTAAGAGAAGAGTGGGATGAGACATCAACTGGTTAAGAACAGGTACAAAAACAAGTTTTGGTGTGATTTGTTAGGGTTACCAATACATGTATTTGTAATATTTATGGCTAATCTAAAAGGGGTATCTGATTTTAGAGCAATATTTTAAGCCTTGCCATCTATGTATGTATACATAAGTTCAAAAGGGTTCAAAGATTACCTAGTACTAATTGACTTTACAGTCATTACACAATATAACTGGAAAGATTTGACTGTCAAAATCATCACATTACTTGTCACACTAGCAGTCATGTATGCAAAATGTATTAACATATATATCATCAGGTAAATGTAAGCGAGTTTGGATATCAGATCAGAGACCAACTGGAGATGTCTGGAACAGTTTCTGCTGTTGATATGAATGTTCTTGTCCATCAACTCCATAACATGGATGATGATGAGGCTGACTTTATAGAGGATCTACTTACAAGGTTAGACACTTTTTCCGTGTAAAATAAAAAATTTTCTTTTTCTTATTCAGAGATGTGAGTAAAAACCAAGTTGATGCTTACTTTCATTTCAGAGAAAGTGTAGATGATAAGATTCCTTTTAATAGTTTACGCTTCTAGATTTCATTATTTATTTTTATGTATTTTAGAGAGCATTCTTAAAATAGTTACAATCATCATGCTTCCCAGTAATAGGAATCCTCAAGCTGTCCTTGCTTTCCTTGCTTTTGTGGCTCTCCTTCCCTTAAAGCACTGGTCAATCTATCTATGTATCATCTTTTCTGTTGTCCTGATCTAACATTTCTATTATCAGAATTTGTTCCAATTTCTGTCTTTTCATCAAATGGTTTAAAACACTTTGTTTTATTCTTATTTTTTATAGGAGTGTAATTTTTTTTCAATAAGTTTCATAAGTACATATTGGCAAACTTATCCTTGAACAAAGCGTTAAGTACTGAAGTTTTGGCTGTGCTTTAATTCATCACAATTTCAATAGGCGTTGTAATTAGGGCTAAAATTTCAAATTGTCATTGGTTATTTCTAAGGCTACTATATTTTGTTTAAATATCCTCATGGTGGACTGAAATGCATATTTTGAAAAAGTGTTAGCTCATAGAAAAGGATAATTTTTTTTGAAAGAGTCTTAAACCAGAATTTACTCACATATTTATTACAATATATCTATTGCATCTAAACTCCTGCTAATGATTGATTTTAGAAAATATGCTCCTAAGTTAAATACTTCCCTGATTCATGTTACTATGTGTCCCTTAAGGCGTTTGCATGAAATGTTTTCTGCAGCAAAAAAAATACCCACTAGACCATAGATGTTTAAATCATGGTCTGCAGGTCTAATATAGGTAAAAATATGAAATTGTAGCATATGCATGGATATAACATTGCAAGGTAATGATGCAAGGCTGCCAGATTTATTGAGAACTGGAATTAGTTGAAGGACTTAAGAAAATAGCACTATTTAAATGAATATTAACATTTAAATTTCTATCCCATAGAATCTATATTGATTGTATTATAGAAACATTCACTGAAAAGGTTTTTCCACTCTATCAATCATCTAGATTCAACATGTGTCAGAGCAGCATCCCTCGAAGTGACTCCACTGCTCATGCGATTGTCCGTGGCTTTTTGGCTAAAAGTCAAGATGGTGGCACTCGCCTAGTTCGTCTTCTTTCACAACCTTTACTGTATGGATTATTCCCTGATCACTATAGCTTGAACTTACTTCTTGACAAACTCATAGAGGGTGGAGACTTTACAGGGGCCTCACAAGTTGCTTACCATACCATGTTACAGGAAGATGTAGGGTCAAATCCAGTGCATACCTTGTTATGTCTTCAGGCAACGGTGGCCAGGCTCATGCATGGCCCCATCTCTGACCTTGCTCTGCCTGAGCCAGAAAAAGGAGAAGATGAAGAAGAAGACTGGATCAAAGTCAAGTATATCAAATTTCCTGTTTATGATGATCATTTTGATATCAAAGATGAGCGATTTCTTCTTGGCAAGACTCTTTACATGCTTGCACAGGGGCAAATATTAAACTGCCCTGAGCAGATAGTCACCTCTTTGAGTGTGATTGGCTGTGGGATTCATCATAAGTTTTTACAGGGCTTATCTGTCTTAGAACGTGCTCTCGATTCCTTGTCAGGCTTTGTATCCCAGCAAGCATTAGACTTTTTCGCTGAAAGTCTGGAGAATGTTGAGGCACGAGACCCTGAAGAACCAGAAGTAGAAATTGCCCTGAGGACAGTGGATGATGTGATCCGCCGTTTGCTTCCTACCACGGAAGAGAAAGATGAGTTACAGAGGCGCTTTGGGCAGTTGAAAGAAAAGCTTCTTTCCCACAACAAAATCCAAGAAGACTTCGACCTTGGACCAGCTGTAAATGATTTTGTAAAGTCAGAGCTACCAAAGTATGAAAATTCAGACATTGACAATCAGATCAAAAAGTTCAGTCAGTGGCAGAAGGAGAGGGAGGCTGAGCTAACAAACCAGGTGGAGGAGCTGGTGAAAAATCAGAGGATTGAGGAGATGAAGAATCAGGTGAAGGAACTGCAAGAACAGGAGGAGTTGCTCTCTTACTTTGACTTTGAGGAAAAGATAAGATTGACAATGATGGATGATGATCTTGCAAAGGATGAAAATTTGACAGTAGCTAAGTAGTGAGCACAAACTTTGTTGAAGTTTGAGTTTGGTTATACATGTAATGATATATGTTTTGTCAGCTGTTTTTGCTGTTGCTTGAAGCAAATTTAATAGTAGACAGGTCTATTGACAATAATGTTTTTGAAAGTTTGACTAAGGTTGCCCTTGTGCTTGGTATTTTTACCATGAACTGTCATCATCTCCAAATCAATACAGTGGAATGTTTGGTTAGGTTGAATCTGCTTCTATTCAAAACTCTCAATCAATTTTTATTATATTAAAATCATTGAATTTTTTAATGATTAAAAGTGTATCACACTTGACACGGTGAAAAGGCAACCTTTTTAATTTTTTTTAAATGCTTTTGGGATAAAGTCACACTGAATTTTTTCAGTGAAATATAATTTTTTGAAAGACCATTATACTAGAACAAGGGGAGATTTTTCTTTCAAAGTAATGTAACATTTCTATGAGAAATGTATCATTTTTCACTTTTTAATGCAAATGTGTGGTTACTATCAAGCGTCTATTTTACCATTAATAAAAGACTTGGTAATGAGTCGACCTGGCTATGTAAATGAAGCCAAATTTAATATATGTATGTAATTGTGAGAAGTGTAAAAGGGAACATTTCATGTGGGAAAATTCTATTAATCATGTTAAATTTTGAATGGACAGAAGTGTACATGTAATTTATTTTCATTAATTGAATACATGTCACAACAAGCTGTCATTTTGCTGAATTCAGATGTGCATAGTGTCCTTTGCTCTTTTCTTTTTTTTTTCTTCAGAAAGCAGCAATATGAAAAACATGCAACATAATGTAGATGAATGTGTAAAAAATGGTCAATTTTCTTTCTTTTACATTGCTCTGCTTCTGGCACACCTACCTATCAATTTCAGACATTTCTGTCAAGGACAATAGAGGCAGAGGTCATTTTGAAATCAGCAAAGAAAATTTGAAGCTATGAAAACGAAAGGAAGTATCTTTTAGTGTTATGATTATGTGAGCTGGCCAAAAAAAAAAATCTAGGTATCATGCGGATGTCTTAATGACTTTGAGACTGAGATCTGCAACAGAAATGTGCAACATCTAAATGGTGGGTACAAGGATAGATGTTTACAATCTGCATTTTAATTTGCAAGTGATACTGAAAGTTTTATTTTTTTCTCTAGAAATGACATAATTTTGAGATTCTTGATAAGATATACACACATCTTAATTGGTGATGCTTTCAGCTCTGTAAAGTTAATAAAAAATGAAATTTTACAAATTGGCTAAACTGGAGAATATCAAACCATAAAGTTGTTGCATATAATTGACTTCCTTTTGTAAATGTGGCACTGCTATTAATAACAGTCAAACTTTGCATCATGCACATCATTACTAAATCTAAAGAATTAACAGCAAGTTCAAACCAAGAAAAATGGCAAGGAAAAGCTTTATTTTTGTTTATCTCATCTCATCAAATATTTACACAACAGTTTACATATAAAATTGCTGCACAATAAATTTACAAAAATATCACAACATGTCATTACTTGGCATATGCCATCATGCATCATTGGATGTGTTAAATTGAAAATTCTTAGGGAAAATGATGACATACATAAACAAGTTCAAGAAATGTTTTTCTTTTCTTTGTTTGGAACATTTTTAAATAAGTTTGATGATTTGCCCCAATGCCTCATAACATAAATAAATAATGAAAATGGCTTCTCTGGCATGTTTCTTGTTAGCTGACAAAAATCAAACAATCATCAAATGAGGCACTTGTGAAGAACTCATGCTTAAAAGATAAGAACCTCCAAAGAAATAAATTTATATTATATATATCACCCTTCTGCGCTGCATAAGAAAATTGCACAAATTTTCAAAAATAAAATTTTGTTGATTATTTAAAATTACTAAAGATGTTTATTTTGTAAGGTTTTTTTATAGGTTACAAATTTATGATATTATTTTCTAGTTAATGTTGCGACAAAGTGTTATAGTAGCACATGAAAAGGTCGAACACGGATGCCTCGAAATCACGAATTCCTCAAACTCATCCGTTTTCCCCTTCCGACTCTCTCTTTATTCTCTTCATATTTCTACGTTTTCATTGAACTAGTTCGAAGTTATAACATTTTCTTCGAACAATCAGCCCAAAATTATAGAAAAAAAATGGTCTATGAAGAAATTTGACAGATCGTGACTTTCAACACATTTGCAGATCTTAAATTTGAATCAAGTGCTCTACACAGTGCTTCAAGCAAGCAAGCCTTACCCCTCCCGTTCACTGTGTAGAAACAATTTGTGGACAGGTAGCCTTGCCATTTATCCATAGTCGCCAGGGAGAGATACCCTTTTCCCACCCCACCTTCCTTTACTCCCCGCGCCAGCTGTCTGTCTGCGCCTATGCTACTTCTACCTGTCGCTGAGACTTCAAAGGGGCAGATTGTAACCACGATTTGCTTTTTTCACATGCCCAAGACATGTGTAATGTGTAAATCTGTCTGGGCCCACCCCTTACTTAATCAATCAGTACATAGGTGTGGGAAAAAAGCTGGCAGGCAAGATCTCTTTATTGAAGTTTAGGACATCAGATAGCTCAAAAGGTAGAATGTTGAACTGATAGTGAGCTTCAGGTTCAAACCTTTGTCGGGTCGTCTGCTGGAATTAGTTCTAGCTCTGCCTTGGCCCTTGTCTGGGCTAAAAATTATTCAGGAACAAGCATTTGAACGTCGACTTTAGACTGAATGTACTACTTCTAGCTAGGAAGAAATTTGTGACCAAGATTGTAATGTAGACCAAGAGTCTAGATCTAGATCTACATCAAGAGTTTGATCCAATAAGCACTGGGGTTTGGAGACAAGTTTTCACATGAAACGAGTTGGGAATGACAGATCTGGTTGTTCAGAGGTATATGTCTTCCGTCCTCTATTTGAAGTACTAAAAGTAACGAAAATACGGCAAATTGGGTATCTCCGTAATGCTCTGAACTGTACGGAAGGAGCCAAGAAAACATGAAGCCTCTATACGTTGTTAAAATATTTCAAAGTTTTCCCACAAACGCAATCTAGGGTCCCAGTGCTAAAAATAGATTTGTTCGAACATCCAACATATAAAAATTTCCCAATGAATTCGAGGAATCCATGCTCAACTGTATTTCTTAAGTTTTTATTCGGTGATGTCCACTAGAACCCCCTCCCGCCCCCTTTTTCTCTTCTTCTCAAGCTACACAATTTTATTGTGACATGTCGATATATGTGGATTATACTGTATCGCAAATTGAAAAAGTACAAAATGTTGAGGTCTTGAGTCAAGCAAAAAGTGAAAACCATATACACATATGCCATTTATTTGATCATCATATCATTAAAAAAAAATATGGCTCACGCATCTATTTCGTAAGAAACTTTACAATATCTGACATATTAAGAAAAGTATTGATAAAAATATGAAGATGTCAAAAATAAAATAGATGAGTGTGCTTCTCCATCAATGTCATTGCACATCCCAACTTAGATTCAGAATCAACAAAAATGAGATAAAATACGGAAGGACCAATCACATTTAATTCAATGCGACATTCAAATAAGTTAATCAAAACCTGTCCCAGCAAACAATACACCAACATTAAGTTACATCTTTAAGCAAAATTTAATTAAAATATGTGACAATTGCAAAACTCCAGGCAAACATTTGGGAAGTGAGGCAAAGAAAAACTGATGCTAAATTGTTTCTTGTCTTGCCTGTTGAAGAAAAGGGTCTGAACATGCAGTTTCCAGGCATAGCTGCCATTTATGATAACCCTACCCCATTTTTAAACACTGTCGCAGCTAGCAGTCTCTTATCCTACTGACACCTTCAGTGCAAATAGGTCTAGCACAAATTTTATCTGCCCTATTTAGAGTGATCATAAGTAATTACTTAACTTGTTCAATAAGCTTTTCTTATACCTCTAATAAATAAATATGAGAGACATAACAGTGGTGATAAATGGCACTGATCTGTCTAAGCCTTTCCTATCTCTTACCTAATCAGTCAACATGTGAATGCAGAAAACTGGAGTATAAAATCTACAGCCAAAGACACCAAAAAAAAAGAAAAAAGAAAAAGAAAAAAGAATAAAAATCTGAAATCCTCCTAGGAAAACTTCAGCAAAATAAAGCTGCTCAGAGCTATGATTTTCAAAAGCTGCTCTCTAAAAAAACAAAGACTTTCCAGCACATGTTTAAAGCTTTTTATGAATGAAAAAAAAATTACAGAGCAATATTACTATTAGGGCAAACTAGAAACTAAGAACTCCGATTGCAAAACTCAATAACCTCACTAAACAATCTATGAAATAAAGCCATTTTATAAAGCTGAAGTAAATTGTTAGGCAGAAACTTGAGTAAGCTGCTGATAGTATAGGATTTGGATCCTACTCTTGCAGGACTGATTCAAACCACAGTTCATGTTGCATTTGATTTGAAAAGATATTTTATTAACCATTAGTAGACAATCAATAAAATGTTTACCAGATCAAGAGCAGTTGGTCCTAGTAAACCTCTTTAATTTAATGTGAGATTGATTTGTGCTGGTTTGAGTATGTGACAACTGAGAGAAAATTCCAAAAGTATTGAGATCTAAAGCAAGCCTTATTTTCACATCATTTGAATTTGCCACATCCAAATTGAAGAGTTAAGTTATTTCTTTCATCCCAAACAGTCTTTTTGATCAAATATGTTGCATCTGGTGTGTAAGTTCACACAAACCTATAAGATATATACATAACCTAATATATGACTAGTTATTTCACCGCTTTACAAAAAAGGCTGGACATGGAAATAAAACAAGACAGCCTAGCCTAGTTGACCATCATAACATGAAAAGTCAATGAGAAATTGTTGATTCCACAGTTTTGTCCATTAATACTGAAAGTCAGCTATAAGCCATGCATATTTTATTTCCAACTCTATGAAGACTCATTTTTACAAAGTCAATAAAGCTAAAGTTGAATCTGTTTCTCTTTGATAATCAAGTTAAAATAAATGTTCAATTTTTTATTTCCAAAAATAAATCTGCACTTCAGAAGCAATCTCAGAAAGGCAGAAATTTAGACAAAGATGTTTGTTACACAGCACATCATAACCAATAAGGAAAGTTAAAAAAAGGCAGGCATACTCAGTGAGGAAAGAGGAAGCTGTGGATCATTTTTCCAGGAGAATTCAGTAAATTTATAGAAATAAGGAAACTCAGAAACCTTGAGAAAGAAAAATTTCCAGAGCACCTTGAACTATGCCCCTATCTCTACCTTGTATTTTGTTTTATAAGATAAAAACTAGTGTTCTAGATTAGTCAACCAACCCCTTTACAATTGCATTTAGTTTTCAAATAAGTATCATACATACAAGCCTACATCTTGAGCTCTGAATATGATGATAATTAAAAGTGATCTAAAAGTTTTTTTATTTTAGGAAGACAACACTAAAAACCACTAAAAAAAACAATGACAACGATAAGAATGATTTTTTTTAAATTACAAGAATATTCCATAACCTTAAGGAAAATGGTATCCAGTAAACAACATCAAAGACAGTACAGATTGCATCAAATTCACTTAAATATAATGCTTCAAGGCTCTCCGGTATTGCGCAATTAGGCTGTAGCTCCTGAATGTGAAAAGACTAAATTTGGCAGCATATATCCCAAATCACTAGTTCTGTATGAACAGCCAAAAACTTACAAATAAGGTTTTAAAAATCAAAGAAAAAAAATTGCAAACATGAAAGTTACATCTGTAGATTGTTGTGATATGTTATTGTCAGGGTTTTTGGGTTGCAGACTATCTAGCTAGAAGTAGATCTGTCTTGCATCAATAGTGGTCATCTCTACAGGACAGTAAGGGCATTTAAATCTGGAGTAGGAAGAAATAAGCCTGTGATCATAATAAGCATCTGAACAACCGAGATATTGTCTAAAGGATTTCTTTCACAGAGCATCCCTAAAATAGGAAAGATGGGAGTGAGAGAGAGAGAGAGAGAGAGAGAGAGAGAGAGAGAGAGAGAGAGAGAGAGAGAGAGAGAGAGAGAGAGAGAGAGAGAGAGAGAGAGATGGGATTGGGAAAGGGATATTTAAAGATACTCCATGAGAAAATTATTGAATGAAAGTTAGGCCATACCATAATAAGACAAAACATCTAATAGCACAATGGAATCTTAATAATTTGATCAAATTATTGGTTATAATAACTTAACAACATATTTGCTTATTAAACTTGTATAAAAACTTCCATTTGAATTTTGATGGAAGTCTGGTGAACAAAAGATTTAATATAATGACGCAAGAAACTGATTTACTGTCGACGGGTAAGAAATGCTACAAAAGGGGGCCTTATCCGAGATGAAGATGATTCACTTGTAAAGGGCTATGAATGAGAAGAAATGCTTCTGTTAGAGCTCCTGTAAACCATGGTTTGATTAGTCTGTTAAATGAGAAGTTAGGTTTGAGCATGAGTATTAATAAATTGTAGCTTTGGGGTGGAGGGCATGTCTTTGAGGAAGGCTTGTCTAGCATCTAAACAATTTTGGAGTACCTGTTATGTGGAAAGGACCTAACCTTCTGCACACTCCATGGCTATTTTTCTCAGTTCTGGAGACAAGATTCACACTATTCTACTACTGCTGTTTTGTGACTTCCAAATATCTTTCTTAGCCCCTGAACGCAACATTCGCCTGTAACCTTCATTTCAAGCAGATCAAGAGACAATATAACTATAAGATTAACACATTACATTAAAACTGTCAATACAAACTGAAGACACGGCATTGCTATCCCCTATGTGAAGTGCACTATTTGCTCGTCCCCAGGGTGTGTATATCTTAGGCTAATCAACACTTTGTTGAATGGTTTCCTTGTTTCCTTAAAGGATCTTATTGGGAAATGCCTTCAAATTATTTTGTAAGATTTTCACAAGAAATGGGAATCTTGACTTCACTAATATAATAGCTAAATCACAGAATGAAAATGTGTAATGGCTAAGATGTACAAATCATCCTAGAGTTTCTGATGATCCTAGCCAAAGCCCAATGTCTTAAGTTAAGATCACAAAACTATTTAGCTGCTTTGCAGCTTTGTGAAGCAATATACATGAGCAATTCTCAAAAGGTCAATAGTAGCCTAGTAGGATGATTTCATGCAGTTTTTTCTGATTTCAAAAAGACTTTCTAATAAAAATGATAATGTACTCTTCCAAGCACATGTTGAGGAGACAGCAGGTATACTTTGTGGTACCTTTAAAATCACATAATTTAATTCTGTTCAGTTTTGTATTGAATCAGTTACCATTTTGTCAATAAAAAAACGTCGTATAAAATACTGGTGTTTTTTTTTTACAAAATGATGCACTACACAAAATATGCGTACATACCTACAATTCTTGCTACATTTTTTCAGCTTAACCCTAGCCCTCTTTTAGTATGGGCTTGAGACCATCATTACTTCCATTTTGTTTTCACACCCCCCCCCCTCCAAAAAATGGCCTGATCAAAGAAAAAATTATTTAGTATTATGGGAGGCTCTGAAAAGGATGCTATTGGTTAAGGGGAGTGGCGGAGGGGAGAAGACAGTGCACTGTTTACCAAAAATAATGTGAGCCAAGGATAAGTTAGGTCCAAACATAGACACAAACAGCCTCCATCCCGCCAACACCCTTCTTTCCTACAGTACTATCACAGCCGAGCAAGATCACGCTAACTTAGCTAGGCCTTGTTGTGCATGCTTAATTAATACACTGTGACTTACTGACTGTATGAGGTTTACAAACAAAGAGCTATATCCCGCCCACGCATCCCTAACCCAAACTCGTTTTTATGGATTTCACCTTTCCCAATCCACCAAGAGGTGTTGAATTTAACTGTGTCAAAAAGTATTTCCAAATCTTTTTTTTCAATGTTTCTTGTTGATCAAAGAAGCAGGACGGGGGGTCAAAATGCAGGCCTGCCCTGCCAATAGGAATGCATAAAAGGTTATCACTGACTTTTCAAAGAGCAAACAACCATCTAAAGGTCTAGACATCATCTACTTGAGCTCTCACACTCTCCACATATTTACCTATTGCTGTTGCCCACAATAAGCTTTTGGAGTGCATCTTTTGAGATGACATGGCCACACATGAGCCTCATAGGTGGATTCTGTTCCGAGCTCTGCTGTCTCAGTATTGGGCAAGCAAAGATGGAGTGGTAGCGATACTCCTGCCCCAAATCTATCTCAACCTGCAGAAAAGAACACTTAAGTGAGTATATTGTGGTAATAAAAATTTTTTTCACTTGCAATAAAATCTTTTTTATATCTTATAGAAGTATTACTGTATATTAGATATAATTTTAACCCTTCAAAAAAAAAAAATCCACAGATTAGAGAAATTTTAAAATCTATCCTCACTATAGTTGGATTTCATTTAAATGGTTCTAAATATTTATCTCAACTATACCATATATATTTATTTTCAGTTATGTCTTGAGAAGCTAAATATTTTTAAAGGTAACTGTGGGTTGTTACCTGTCACATTTTAGTTACTTTAAAACACAATAATCCCCATTTTCAACTTAATAAAAGAATCAGTTCATCACCCTATCATATCTATCAGTGGGTGAGCAATGAGCATGAGACTGTCATTTTTGGTAAGAATTAGTATTGTAGAAAACCTTAACAATAATTAACTACAAAAAATTAAAAAAAAACAAAAAAACCAACTTGCCTATCAAATTTGTAGAATATATGATAAAAATTCTAAAAAAAAAAGTCTCAAAGTTGGAACTTCCCCTAAAGCCAGACCTGCCACTCAAAATTTTTCAAAAGAGGAATCAGAGCAACAAAAAAGAGGAATCTCAGAGAAAAAAAGGGGGATGACTTATGCTAGACTACACATATCTACGAGTAGATGTAGATTAGATCTGATCTTGATTTCTTGACTTAAGAACTGAAGATTTAGAAAATCTACAAACAATCAGAATGTCCTTAGGTCTACATTATGCTGAAGGGATGAAAACTGGACACAAATCGGTCAATATCAGTGGTGATGCACCCCCATCCCCCTTGCCCTGCATTTCACTGGCTCAACTGAAGCATCATTAATGTTTACTCATCAGGGTATATTCTAGCTTACATATTGAGCACTGCATTCCTTATCTTTATCTTTCTTACAAAACATTTGAGCTGGATATGATCTAGAACTTTACTTAGCTTCACTTTGTCAATAAAAAGAAAAACAATCTAACACTTAGATCCCCATTATAGTCTCATGTCTCCCCCAGTTCGTTTCCATTATAGATCTAGATTTATGTCAGCTCTTTTTTAGCATTTTGCAGTACACAAGATTTAGATCTAGATAAACTGTAAAACAAATCTTGATATTGCGTATAGAATAATAAACAATGAACAAAAACCGACAATATCGATATAATATGATCCTTGATGACAGAAAAGTAACGTACTCATCGTAGAATTATTTTATGTTTTCCCCCTCGTAAAACTTTATATACATGTGCGAAAGAAGTTCAACCTTACATTTTTTTTTTAATTCCTGTTCAGCAAGAAGTCTTTTAATTTAGTGAAAAGAAATATTGCGGGAACCAAATGCTCAGGCCAAAATAAAAAGTTGGAGCAAAAAACGACAACAAAAAAATCTAGGAAAAATCTGAATTCACAGAATAAAAACGGAAAATCAGAATTTGGATCAATTTTTAGAAAAAATCCGGATGATTCCAGCCTAAATCGAAATGAGTGGCAGGTCTATAAAGCATATACAGTTGACACTGCTTAAGGCGATATCCAAGGGACATAACTAAAAAGATCGACTTGTGTGATTATTGACTTACCTCACCTGTTTGAATAAAAAAATTGCTTAGCACCTCCCCCATATCAGATTGTGTACATGTATTATTATGCGTCTTTTTCTTTTGTTGGTTTTGTTTGTCTTTGCTTGTAGGCATCAGTCTGACCAAAAAAGTATAGGTCCCGATAATGGTCCTTCTTTTTCATAATGGTGGAGCCAGTGTTAGCCGGCACACCAAATTCAGCTGCAACATCTTTCTGTTTCTTAGTTTTTGTTTTCAACTTCGTCGATAAGTTTAATCTTGCGTTTTAAAGTGAGGGTGGTCAGTTTTCTAGTCATCATCTTGTAAATTTGTAGTACGGCTGGGCTAAATTAAAAATAATAAACAGGCAGCCTGATGGGACTCTAGGTTTCTGATGCCTATAACGCAGGAAAATGATCGAGTGTTGATGGTATGTTACCGTAGATCTAGACAATGTGAGCGCAAGTTAGAGACTGAAGCTAGTGAAACTGAAAGTTGTGAAAGCGTTCTAATTGAAGCGAGTGCTACTAAGACACAGTGACTAAGTAATGCTGAAAGTGCAATTGGTTACTTTTGATTATGCATACTTAAATTCCAGTACGGGTTGGGCCTTTCTTTTTGTTAGCCATTCTGAAACATGAGGGGAAAGGGGAAGTGGGGATGGAAGAGCGAAACTAGGCAGACTGGCGAACACTGGCCCATCCCATCCAGTGCAAAGATATAATATAGATCTACAATGCAAAATTTCATTGTTGGCCAATCAGCCCCTGTGATGGGATGAGGCGCAGGGGCTGAGCTCATTGCCTCAACGCGAACGGACCGCTCTGTGTGTGTGTGTTCGCGTCCGACAAGCACGCAGATTGATTGGCACACTAAGGGTCCAGAACCAGTGACACTTGAAAGGTAGAGAGAGAGAGAGAGCGGTCTTGTTGAGTTTACATTGATGTTGCAACCATCACATCTGGACTGAGGCTTCTTTCTAATGCCAGAGTGGAACTGTTGTAACTAATTAGGGAGGTATAGAGTGTGCACAAAGCCAAGTGCTGACAACACACATTGACCGCATCGAGTTGTTGGAAAATCGGCTGGAGTGAACAAAAACGTCGATTTCTTTATGCGGCGCCGGGCAGTCGAAGATCGACTTATGTAAAAATCGAGTTAAGCGTTGGCTTCTATTACTTGCTGTAGGAAGGGGGCGGGCCCGACCAAAAAAGTCGACTTGAATAAAAATCCACTTATGCGGCATCGACTGTACGGCCTATGGTATTCCTTTATTCTAAATTTCCACCCACTGGCAACTCCTCTTTGCTGCTCCAGACACCTGCCACCTGTCGAGACTGCATGACTTGACGAATCGACAACAAAGGAGGAAGGGCTTTGCAACCTGCATTGATCCTGTTGAAGAAAATACTCCTTTTTAATTTGAATTTGCTGTGATGACTAAATAAATGAGTTCAATTTTAGTGATAGCAAGGAGGCCAAAACTTTTCTTCCCATAAGATTATGGAAGCAATACTTTACCTGTGACACGGAAATGAATACTGCTCATTTTACATTATTCCTAAAAATTTATAGTTTTACATACACATATGATCTGCGGTAAAAAAAAAATCAATCACCATAAACAGTAGAATCATATCCATCAGATATTCTTCCACATGTTATTGATTATATTTTAAAAAATGGCAGCATGATCTGTGTCTCATCTAGCTGTAACAGATGAGTGTTTTAACAAAACTCAGGGTAAGTATTTCAGAATTGTCATCCTTGAAGGCCTGATCAAGCATGAAAATTATGTTAACTTTATAGTATCATTAATCAGCGCCTTGATTTGCTTAAATGCTTTAGAATGTATTAGTAAGAAGGAAAAAAAATATATTCCATAAGAATCAAAATATATGGTGAGGTTATTATTGGCTCAAATTTTTCCTAAATGCAAATATCAAGTTTTCAAAAAAAAAAAAAGTTCAAAGCACATCGAAACAGGAATTCAAGCTAACTACTTTAACAAGATTTCAGAGGTCGTAGTTGTTTTCAAAGATGCCAAATTTCCGGATAAATCCGAAAATCCGAATTTTGTCTGAGTTCAGGAGATCCTTGCCAAAAAGTCTGGGACTTACAAAAATTGTTATCATTGCATCAATCCAAGACTCTCGTGTGCAATATGCTCTTCTTAGTCATTAACTTGTGTTTGTAATATAAGCTGCTCTTATATTTCTGGAAATATTCTTCTTTCGTTTCTAGCTTGTTACTTTGTTTCATAATGTGATTCTTCAAGAATAACTTTTTGAAGAGGCCTTCATGTCTCTAAATCATCTAGATCGTCTAGGGACCTATAACAATGAAGAAAAAGGCAATACTGAAGAGGGAAAAGTGTAAAATTGGATGAAAATGGGTCTGCAGACCTAGATCTTGTCACAGGCAATGGAAATTAAGAACTTGATAGTTGGATCTATCATTTAAAACTATGTAAATCTACTTTCAGATTTAAAGGCTGGATCTGGCTCCACAAGAAACAATTATAGAAACAATTTTTTTTCTCCCTTTATGTTTATCCTATTCCAATAAAGAATCATTTTATATTTTTTTTTCCATGAAATAACTTGTCGAGAAAAATTATAAGTTATTTCTCCATCTTTATAATTTAAAAACCAATAGATGTGGTAAGCACTGGTAATTAAAGGTTAAAACAGTGCATATAATGTTGTTCTTTTTATAATGTTTATCTCTTTGTGTTCTTTTTTATTCATTGATACTTGTTATTACCTTGTATTTTCTTTGGTTCTTTGTATAATTTTAAAAACATGTTTTTTGGGTCACTTAGTCTCTGGTGTCGACAATTTTGGGGTGTGGGAAAAGGGCAAATAGGGCAATTCACCTCGACTTCCAATTCAAACCCTAAATATTATATGGGAGCCAAACTGTTTAAGGACATAGGATCTCTAGATGCTTCATGCACCAACTTCACAAGTGATAAGGGCAATGAATGTTCTGCAATGTAACCTAAAATCATGGCTTCAGTGTTAGTCCTCTGATCTGTTACTGCGATTAGGCCTAAAGGTTGTGCAGGCTCATCAGCAGCTTGAGGACCAGCAACACTACCAGATCGGACAGGTGGCTGAACTGTCTTGAAATAGAAAAAAAACTTTGCTCCTTGTCCACTTTCAGGTCTTTGACTGCCGCTTGATCCAAACTGGAAGGGTCAGCACCTCCCATCTGACAGTTTGTAACTCTTACTTTTAAAATACCAAGATGCTTATCAGTACCACAATGGTTGAACAAATGTTTCTTATCGCTATTTCTATAAGTAATTTTGTCCTCGCATCACAAACACCATGCAACACCTGCTACGTCAATTTTCCGGATACATTCTCGTACTTTACCGGCCCAATTTTTGGGAATGATTGCTACAGTACTCCATCTTGCCATTTCCAAGACCATTTGATTTTAACAGCTAAACTATCAACAGCTTTCACAGCATGTTTGTGGCCTTCTTTCAAAATCCCATTTTCTCAAGTATGCAGATCTGCAATGTAAATCTATGCCCAATCCCTGGTAAATCGAGCGTAAAAGTAAACTTAGAGAAGCTGATGAATAATTCGCAAGATGGTCTAGATTAGAACCAGAAAATAGATTATAGATTTAGGTCGCATCCTATATCTAGTATAGATCTAGATATAGGCACAGATAGCACCTCGAGTGTACACAGATGGATGAGAAATGTGACAGGAAACGGCGGGTTAACAAAGGGGATTGAACTCTAACCACGTGCAAAATGGTATATTCTCTTCACTATCGCAAAAAAGATCATCTGCCATCTTTCTGTTTTCTACTTCGCGGATTTGCTCAGCGGTAATTTTTCCCCCGAGGACGTTTAGATTTGGAAAAAATCTGCAGAGTAAAAAAAATAGATGAGGAATTTCCGCAGAAATGCGGAAAACTGGAAGCACTGATTATAAGAACAATGTTAAAACCTTAGCTCCATACCCAACACTGAGAGGACTTTCCACTGACAGTCCTAGCAGACCACATGCATCGCGAGTAAAAATATCGCAAATGTCCACCCAACTTGACTCTTCAAACAGGAAGGAATAAGTTGAGTTTTGGACCCCTTCATGGAGGTACAAGAGTGAACCCATCAGCAGCTGCATGTCTGTGGAGAAAACAAGCTTAGATGAAATAGTATTGAACTTGTGCTTTAATGTAATGAGCAATTCCAATGAGTCTAGATATCACAATTATGTTGTCGAGTTAGAAAGATTTATCTGTTTGCAACAGCACATGATCCCCTGGTATGCTGTAGATTTCAAAATTAGCTGGTAGTGTTTAGAATTGCACCTTACATGACTTTTAAATTCATATTCTAAACAGTGAAAAAGTAAATAAAATTTACAGCTGCAAATTAATTTTTTTTAAAAATAGGAATTAAACTGTCTATATTGACATATGAACTAAGCTCCGTCAGTAAGTAACAAAAATCTTTTTTCACAAAGGCAATGACAGCTACATCCATAGAACTGAATCAGGATTACAATGACAACATTGGTCTATGATGTATTTCACTTGTCCCTGCAACTATCAAAGTATCAACAAACAATATTAAAATATTCTAAACCATGATAGTGTGAGATCAACTTTTACTGTGGCAATTTCATAGTTTAAAATAAAAAAAAAATTTATTAAAAGACACAGGTTCCTTCTGGTATTCTGATTTGCTGGTCCAACAATAGGGAAATGCTGAATGAAGCTAGGCCTATGCCTACATGGCAAACAATAACTGTAGCCTAGTTTAACTGGGCAACAAATATTTAAGGGTATAGATAGTTGTCTCTCTTTTGCAGTGTTACAGAGCTTCTAGCACTGTTGACTGCTCATGTTTGTCTGTTTCTGAAATATCAATAAAGCTGACTGTGTAAGTGCCAAAGTATGGAAGGGAACTTTCATTTTATTTGATCATTCTGAGCCTATGGTTTTAAATCCTGATTCAAAAATGACTTATCTACACGACAGTAGGGCCTATTATGTTTCAACATCAATGTTATCTACCATATAACAACCAACGCAAACCAGGTCTATTCTAGCCTAACTTGTTTTCTTTTCTTTCTATCTAAATACACATAGACTAGGACCATCAGCTATGGATAGAAAGCCTAACTCCAAGAGTTACAAAATCAGTTACACAGACGAAGATGTGTTCAGGACTCTTGAGGCTATTAAATGCGGATTAACTATAAGTAAAGATGCTATAGAGTATGGCACACCACGAAGAACACTGGTCGATCAAAGACCTTGAAGAAAAAAATCGTTGACAAAGTTTCTTTGCTGCAGAGTATTAAAAAGCAGCAGCTTCTTGGGCACCTCGTGAAGAAGGCTGGATTGAAGACCCAATTCAAATGTGTTGTAAGTACAAACGAACGCTGGAGATCCTTTGAGAAAAGGTATCCAACACTGAGCATTGGTGCTCCAAAAGCCTGAGCCTCAAATTGTTTGCGCAGGATGAACAGCGCCATAGTGCAACGCTATTTCTGTGACTAGGGCAAACTTATGAACAAGCTTAACATAAAAGACAAGCCAGAGCAAATTTGGAACTGCGATAAAACTGGTTTGCAGTTCACCTACAATCCCTCAAGGGTTAAGGCAAAGAAGGGGGCGAGAACTCTACATGCTAGAACTGCCAACACAAAATAAAACATGACTACGATGGCATGCATTAACTTTGCAGGTTAGGCTATGCCTCCAATGTGCATACTTAAAGGCAAAGCAACGTGATACGTTCAAAGCTTTGCCACTCACGATGCTCCTGATGACACTGCACGGGCATTCCAAGAAAAGCCTGGATGAACTAGCTTCCGGGGCAAGAATGGTTTTGTAATGTTTTCCTGAGGCAATGTGGCCCTGCATATCCCCAGCTTTGATGTTCGATTCACATCTGACCCACAAATTGGTGGGGCTGTTATAACTTGCGAGAGATGAAAATATTGATCTTTTTACATTGTCTGGGTACACCACACAGGAGCTACAGCTACTAGAAAAGATGGTTTTCAGGCCTTTAAAAAATGCTTACAAAAGGGTCTGTATGGAGTTCATGTCAGAATAGGCAAGGGACATTATAAAAAAAAGCTACTTTGAAAGCACCTGGACCACAACTTTAAAAAACACAGACCTTGAGAAGAAATCCTTTTCGGCAATCAAGACACCCACAAGTATATTCCATCAATGGTGATGGACATGTCTCAGCCCAGAACAAATGAGCCTGAAACTGTTGCTGAAGATAGGCAAGGACTCATTGCCACACCTGAGAACTTTTAAGCAGGAGCTATCAACATAAGCAGCATTATTCTTCAAACTGATGAATTTGACAAGACAACAATATGGCTCGGCTGCCATCATCAGCCACCCAATCGTTTTCTGTCACTTCACCAATTCCAAGTGACTTAGCCACACCACCAGCCTCATCCACACAGTCAACATCTTTTTTAGCTTCACAAACAGCTTTAACTGTTTCGGCCAATCTCCCACCTTAAGCTGACTTAGTTACCCCATTGGTCATTGCTGTTTAAGCTATGCAGCCAACTTCAGAGGTATCAACCACTTGACCAGCTCCAATTGCCTCAACCAACACCACCAGCTCCAATTGCCTCAACCCACACCACCAACTACAATTGTCTTCACCACACCACCGGCTCTAACTGTCTCAACCACTTGACCAGCTCTAATTGTCTCCACTACACCACCAGCTCCAACTGTCTCAACCACTTGGCAAGCTCTAATTGTCTCCACCACACCATCAGCTCGCATTGCCTCAACCCGCACCACCAACTCCAATTGTCTTCACCACACCACCAACTCTAACTGTCTCAACCACTTGACCAGCTCTAATTGTCTCCACTACACCACCAGCTCCAACTGTCTCCACCATACCACCAGCTCCAATTGTCTTGATCACACCACCAGCTCTGTTTAGCTCTCAAGGCCTCTTAAATCCTCTGATGGAGAACATATTTTCAATTCCTAAGAGACCAGCAAAACCAACGTCAAATAGAGCAAAGTCTAGGACAGTCACCCTCATTTGACAAGCATAGAAATTCTGGAACGGAAACAAAAAGAAAAGAAAGCACTTGCAAAGGAACAGAAGAAAGAGAAAGCAAAAAAGAAAAAGAAAAGAGAGAATTGGCTCCGCAAAAATGGGACAATCCTGAACAATACTGACTTTTGAATAGCCAGGCCTAGATCCTCAAATTTCTCTAGGCGCCTAAATTGTTTGATTAGACTGCACCTTCAAAACGTGTCTGGCCTCATTAAATCATTCTATTTGTCATGCAATTTATTTAGCCCATGTAATCTCTTGTCTTATTAAGCTTGCACAACATGTTTTATTTCTCCATTTTATATGTTTTAACATAATTGTTACTTTATTACAAAATATTTTTCTTAAAAAGCCTACATTACGAAATCTTTCTTATTAGGCCCTATATCAAAATTACCACAACCACTGTTGAAATTGACCCCGAACTGCCGAAATTGAACCATGTCTGTCAAGATAGCAACAACACATGTAAAAAATGTGCCAAGCCTATATGCCTTTGAAATGCTACGATAAAATTATCTGCATAAACAAACTATAGTTTCCTTTCAAATCATCTAAACTTTATTGCACGACTTTTTTCACACACATATAACATTGACTTGTGTTACTAAATTTTTTTTTAAAATAACCTTTAGTATGTTCCTCTGCAAATGGTGCGAGTTTCCGAGCGTAATCCAGCACTTCTCGCTGTTTAATAGCACCACACTTAATGAGCTCGATGAACCTTAGACGATGAAGCTTGAACTCTAGTGGAGACTTCCTTCGATTCAGCTCCTCTCTGTTTTGTTCTGCCCATCTGGAGTGTTCAGACAAAAACAATCCATTAAGATGAGAGACACTCTTAAAATTTTTCTATTTTAATACCTTTATAAAATTCAGTTGTATTAAGAAACTCCTCAATGTGTTTTTCTAAATATGAACAATGCCAAAAAATATGCACGCATATATTTTTACTTTGCTGCAATGTGGCAAAACTTGAATGAATACTGAAGTAAGAGCATCCTTTCCAAAATACACCATCTTTTAAAAACAGGATTGAAAAATAAAACATTGAAACAAATTAAAACAGTGTATAAGAACTTTAAAAAATATACAGTGGGTATAAAAAAAGGAAAGGAAAAACCACATACTGCAGTGCTGGATCAAGGATGTGCTGCCTTAAAGACTCAAGGATTCTGTGAAGTTCCAAGAATGGTTCTTTCCTCACATGGGGCAACTGGAGGTGAGCATCCTGAGGAACACAGGAGTGGAGTATTACTTTTACTGATAAATGAATGATTATTTAATTGAACTCTAGCTGAACCACAATGATCTTTCAATATAGCCCAATCCAGGTTTTGACAGACAGTGCAGAGTTGGAATAAGGCCTAAATGACAGAATTGCTCAGATCTGTTAAGGAAAGTGTCAGTGCCACATTTCTCATTTGTATGGGACTTTTTGCCTAGGAAATAATAAAAAGATAGTAAAATAGCATTACTATGAATCAATATAAATGTTACTTGTAAGTTTCTATCCACTGAGGTAATAAGCCGCTTTAAATTTTGTTCATCATACCAACATAGGCAGATTATTGCAAGGGACTTGTATTGCAGGCACCTCATGCCAATAACCTGATAATTAAGAAAGCTACAAATCTGTGAAAGTGACTAGGACGCATTTCCCATGCTTGCATTTACCTCATTCAGACTTTCAGCAATGTCCAGCATTCCCTGCCTCAGGAAGTGCTCACAAATTACTTCATTTAATAATCTTTGCTTCCATTCTCCATCAAAGGCACCCTCTGTTATAACAGCAGAAAAATCTGTTGTGAAGTTCTGTAGATAAATTTGAATACAAAAAGCATAAATGTTTACATTCAAAAGAGTTCAAATAAAAAGCTGAAGTGTCATCAAAGTCAATTAAATTTGAAGTGAAGCATGTTACAAACTTGATGGGATTTCTTAACTTAAAAAGAAATCAAAAGGTAAAGAAACTTAAGCTTTCCAAACAATTAGGAAGCACAAAATAAATTTTTATTCTACTAAATTGCTTGGACTGTAGATCTAGATATGATACTATTTGCGCTGAGCTATGGCACACTGCTCACATTTTTTCAACATCATCTGTTTATTCTGTGGAATAAAGCTGCTAAGTTATCCTACCCTAAAACTTATCTAGGTTATTTTTATACCAGCTCAAACTCCAAGACAAACCTCCAGTGATCATCACTGAATAATCATCAACAGTGACATAAGATAATTATATTAACAAAGTTTAAGACATCAAATACTCCAGGAGAATTTTCCATTTTTTTGTCTTATTTTTCATGGAAAGTAAATAAGCTTAGTTTTTCTTTTAATGCAACAGTTACAGCAGTCAAAATTGATTAATTTTATCATAAAATATTGATTTAACAAAAAGAACAGAATGCCTTAACCTAGAAACTGCCGATTTTTTGACTGCCTGTATAAATGAAAGACCTTGGTTACCTTCTTAGGTCAAGAAAGCTTCTTCATCTAATATTTCTAGATCCACATGGAACTGTGATTGTGATGCTGGTGCTAATTACAGACTCATGAATGTAGTTTAATACTAATGCATATTTGAAACTTTGAAATGGTTAATTAAACATTTCATACCATGACAACCTTAAAGTGAGGCACATGAGAAGCAAATGCAAAACTGTTTAAGGAATTCTTTTTTTCTTCCCATCAAATGACTATCTAAATATATATTACTGTTATAAAATCCCGACTTTGTATGAAAACCACTGTAATTTTTTAACATGTGAAGGTTTGAAAAGGCAATGTTGTGAGTGATATGCACTATTAATTATCAAAATGATTTCAGCACTAAAAAATTGTTCAAAAGGAAAATGCTGCAATCGCATAGGAGCTAAAAAATAATGACAATAACTTTCTTCAACATGACTTCAACTGTAAAGACCAACCTACGGTACCTATAAAATTCTTGGTGATCAACTAAATTACTCCAGAATAACCGTTTCTCTAAGGAAATTAAAATAAATATAAAAAAAAAATCATTTAAAAGAACTATCTCTCCATAAAACAAGTAGATTCCAACTAGAACTTTGAAGGAAAATAATTAAAACAATTCCAATTAAGCTTTTCTTTTTGCCCATCTCATAGAATTCAAATAATTTGACAGTTACTCAACTCCAACTTAGTCCAAGTGAAATTCAGACTTGTGCTTGCCGCCAAACAAATGCATGAAACCAATTTGACATAAATCATTTTAACAGAAAAGAATTAAATTTAGAATATTCTTCTGAAACCTGAAAAAGAACCAGCGATGATAGAATTAAATATTAAAAAGCTTACTCTGTCGATTGTTTTTCCCAATTTTGAGACTGAACCATGAAGATCTTTGTGTGCATTTCCCACACTGATGTTTGTGGCTTTGGCTCTTTCAATAAAATCTGTGATCGTTGTTTTGACGGCTTCCGAGACTATTTCATTGTGTGGTTCTGCAATTTGAATTATAAATTTTATGCAATGTATAACTTTAAACGCCTAACGCATCTATTATCTAAAGAACAAGTAACTAAGATACATTTTAAATGGAATTACCAAATACATTTACTGAAGAATTTGCACAACTTTCGACTTCCAGAAAAATGCTCTGAAATCCATGGATAAAGGTGAAGTCCTAGATTTAGACTTCACATCACATCACATCACAAGGCTGTGTCCCTCCACTGCAGGAAGTAGCCCTCCGCGTCAGCCTTCCATCCATCTCTGTCTTTGGCGTCTCTGCTCCATGTGGCGCCCTTGATCTTGACAATATCGTCTCGCCACCGCCTCACTTGTCTTCCTCGTGATCTTTTCCCGTGTCTAGGTTGCCACTCGGTGACTCTGAGTGTCCATCTGTTGTCTTGATACCTTGCCGCATGACCAGCCCACTTCCATTTCTGCTTGGTTATAAAGTCGACTATATCTTTTACTTGTGTTCTTCTTCTGATTTCTTTGCACGGTACTTTATCTTTGAGTTTTATTCTTAGCATCTTCCTTTCCATTGCCCTTTGTGCTACTCTCAGTTTTTGTGTCAGAGCTTTTGTTAGTGACCATGTTTGGCAGCCGTAAGTCATTGTAGGGAGGATACATTGGTTGTAGACTTGTCTTTTGAGGGAGAGTGGCATCTTTTCGTCTTGAAAAATCTCTTTGTTTCTTCCGAAGCAACTCCACCCAGCTCTTATCCTGCAAGTTACTTCTTCTTTTGTTGTTTCTTTGAGATGGGTAGTTTGGCCTAGATATTTATAACTGTTGACTTTCTCGATTTCTTCATTTTCTATGTATATATTTTCGTTGCTTTCAAAGTTGGTCATGTATTTTGTTTTCCCTTTATGCATTCTGAGTCCTGTTTCTAGGCTCAAGGTGTTCAGTTTATTTAATTGTTCCTCCATGTCCTCTATCTTTTCTGTTACAAGTGCGACGTCATCTGCGAATCTCAGGTTGGTAAGTGTTTCGCCGTCTACGTTTATTCCGTGCTCTAGGCCTGCCTTTCGGAATATCATCTCCATGGCTGTCGTAAACATTTTCGGAGAGATTGGATCGCCTTGCCTGACCCCTCTGTTTATGGGGAATGTTTCTGACTCCAGATTGTCGATATGAACTCGTGCTGTAGCCTTTTGGTAGATGTTTTCGAGGATGGCAACGTATGTTTCATTGATGTTAATTTTCCGCAGCGCGTCGAAGATGGCAAAGTGTTCTACGGAGTCGAAAGCTTTCTCATAATCTATAAAACCGACGCACAGAGGTAAGTTGTCATGATTGATGCGGGTTTTGGCCTACCATCAACGCGCTGGCCGGGCGAGGTGTTGACGGGTTTTTTCGTTGGAGGTGCCTCCCTGTAGCTTCTGGGTTTGCATGCCCTACTCGCGAAGCAGCGAGGTTGGTTTTCCGTTAGAGGTGTCCTTCCTGTAGCTTCTGGGAAAAGTTCCTACTTGCGAAGCAGCAAGTTGGTTTTTCATTCGAGGTGTCCTTCCTGTAGCTTCTGGGGTCCAGTCCCGACTCGCGAAGCGGCGAGGGGGGCGATGAGGGGGAGGTGATAAGACGACATTTTATATACCGACGCGTCGACCGCCGGGACAGTGACATCATTGGGTTGTGAGACCATTTCGTGAGGGTAGCAGCATCACCTGCTTTCCCCAGCCTCCCCTCCGTGGGCCACGACCGACCTGTCACTGCCGCCAGTTTGTCAGCGACTGTCGAAGCAGCTAACCTCTATATCTAGAAGATTTAGACTTACAAGTATGTAAAATGTATGGCCAAAAAAGATCATAAAATAATCTTCTATCTAGGGGTCTCAAAATCTAGTTCTTTTCATGATAAATATTATTGTATAAGAAAGATATGGGATTATAACCTAAAGTTCAATCAGAAAAAAAGTATTTTGAGGGACCAGTGGATTTTGAACAGGGAAACCAGGAAATGCAAGGCCACCACTACTAAAAGTTAAAAAAAATTAAAACAATTACATTCAATTCATTTCTATAATAATTTGACTAATTAGATAAGACTTCACACTTAAAAATATTAAAAAAATGAAAATACAAAAAAATTTATAATTTTCAAAGAACCATAATCATGCTGATTTTATAAAACAATAAAAAGTTCAATGACCTAAAATGAATACCCTGTTTGTAAATTTTAACAACAGGTTCTTTACTTATATTGAATTTGAAAATCTAGTGCAATACGTTTAAAGCTGGTTTTTAAAATTCATCTGAATGAATTTCAAACTAAACAAGCTTTAAACTGACAATGTATATGGTTGTTGAAACTGAACATAAACAATTGCAAGGGAATTTGCAGATGTTAACCGTGGAGGATTTCCTCTAGTTAAATTTAATGATAAATTTGCAGATATATATCAGCCCAAATCCCGTAGGGAACTATTGCCTCTTGTCATTCAGTGTTTCTTCATGCATTTTTTGGTATTGAAAGGCTTCGAAATTACATAATTAATAGAGTACATAACAATTAAATGGGTTTAATCATACGACAGATGAAACCTAGATCTAGATCTATGTGCTCATTTTCAGAAGCAGAAAGTAGTGCCCCTGGTTTCACAGATGTGCTGACACTACAGTGGGTTGAGGCTAACTCATCTGACTGGATCAAGAATAAGTGGAGCAGGCAAAAGCACAGGCGGATTGGTATACACAACTGGGATAAACATCAGGAAAGAGTGCAACCCAAACATGCGTAAACCTTGAAAAGTGTAAAATTGTACTTTTCTTAATGAATTTGATATGCTAAATGCGAATATGAAAGTTTTATTCGTCGCAAATGAATACTTTTCAAAATATAAGCAATTTTGTGTTGCTCTAAAATCCCATTAAACTGCAAGTTTCGATTTCGTCAGGAAACATTCAATTGTGAAGCCCCACGTGATGTTGGCCGATTTAGGCAATTTTAGTATTTTTACCAAAGAACAATCCTCAGATCGAAAATCTAGATTCTAGATCTAGGTCTACCTAAATCATCTCCATATCAATGTTGATAAATTTAGCGATTATTTGCATAGCCTAGACTTAGAAAAGAATTAAACTCTAGATCTAGATCTATCTTTCTAGGAAGTCTACACTAGGGTTCATGTTGTACCAGAACTAGGGTTAGTCTACAAAGAATAAGTTTTCCTTTAGATCAAGATCTAGATCTAGATTTATTCTTAACATTACGGATAATGGGCTGTCATACTTTGGTTGATTTCATTGGCATATCCTTGAACCGATGTAATAAAATCATCTAACGTTTGCTGCATACGTTCATTTGCTGATTTATATTTATCACAAAGCTTTTCAAGTTCTTTATCAACCGCGTAACAAGAATCCATCTTGTTTGTTTATCCTAAACCATTGCCAGGTTTTTAACTTGAAAGCAAATATAATAATAATATGAAAACAAAGAAAACCCAATTTAGACCGATTATATCTTTTCGTTTGTTAAAAAACAAAATAATAGAGGCTAAAATATGCACGTTATCGTAGATATAATATTGGGCTATGAAATTTGTCAAGCAAATTATAGTTAGATCAATGGTTATACAAAATGACTTGGGGACAATGTGGCCACTAAATGTTCCGAGCGTGAGATCTAGGTCGAGGCCATCGTAACTGGTCATAACTACTCATAATAATGTGTTTTCTTTGTTCGTGGCGTCGAACTTCCTCAGTCTTTTTATATAGCTTGGAAGGAAAAGCTTCCAACCACAATTTCTAAACTATGAAGGCGAGAAATAAAAATAATTATGGGGTCGCAACCTAAAGCTAAAGATTCACGCTTAAGAGCTCTTTTGAATTAAGTTCTCGAGCTCTCAGCAAGTTTGCACTTATGCTTTAGCTGCTTTTTTTTTTCTGACTCAAAAGACAAATAATTAATGTCATACTCATTGCAACATTTACGATCGCAAGGAGTTGAGTGAGCCCGTCAAGCCAAGGGTGCGACTCATTGCCTATTACCAGAGGGCAGTATCGGACTGTTGTAGATCCATATTGTCGCTCCAAAGCTCTGCTGTTTTCTTATGAATACAACACCCCTATGCATACCAAATACCAAATGAGTCAAAATAACAGAGCGAGTTGACACTTTTTTTCTTTAATTAATCACGTTTCAAAGCTGACATTGAACATTTTTAAAACAAGTCGAAGTATCAGATAACTCAGTCGGTAGGCCTATCGACAAATTATTAGACAGAAAATAAGGAGGTGCTCGGTTCGAATCCTAGCTTCGAAAATCTATTGCCAGTTCGGTTCTCATCTATCTACATGTATTCCTATTCTCAGCTTGAGAGGAAACTAATAAAGGTGTGGAGGTTACAATTGCATTGTACTTATTACCCAAGAAGCTAAAATGAAACTGATGCTCACCTTTAATAAACGCGCCAGGTGCGACTCAAAAAGGCTAATCGCATTGAAAGATGGCAAATCCGGAACAAACAATAAGAAATGAGTCTTTCTCAGTTTCTGTCAAATATTTCTACATAATTCATGCCACAAGTCATATATATATATATATATATAGCCGTGGGAAGCTGCAAAAAGGAATTCTTTTGCTTCATGACAATGCTTCAGCGCACACATCAATGATGGCAGTTCACACATCGATGCAGTGTGGGTTCAAAATTCTCCTTCATCCGCCGTATTCACCAGATCTAGCACCATCTGACTTTTTCCTTTTCCCAAGTCTGAAAAAACATCTGAAGGGACAGCGTTTCCATAGCAATGAAGATGTCATATCTGCAGGAGAAGAATGGTTTGAGTCCCATCCGAAGTCATATTACGCACAAGGACTTTTGAAGGTCAAAGAAAGGTGGCAGAAATGTGTCGATATGCAGGGTGACTATGTGGAGAAGTAACAAAATGTGATGTAAGTTTCAGCTCTCTAGCTTAATTCCTTCATAGTTAGGGTAAAGACTTATTGAACTCCCCTCGTATATATATATATATATATATATATGTATATGTTTCAGTAAATTTTTTAATTGAAATTCGGAATGCATTGTATTTATCGTGATAAATTATGTGTAGCCTATTGTTTAAGATCAAAGTTAACGAGGAGCAGATCAAAGGTGGAGACGCAAGACAAACATGCACGCGCAGCGGTTTTCATTTTCATGCAACGTATGGGCACAATCACTTCGATAAACAATTTCAACTTTACATTGATTCCAAATGGGCGACCAGAATGATTTTTGTTCTATGAGAAGCCCGCTTTGGATCCTGGTGATAGAGTTGTATTTACGTTTGAACAATTACTTATGCTTGCAAAATTAGATACCTTTCTACAATGTTATCAGGGAAAAGAAATCATATTATTGATTGTAGAGTTGCTTGTGATAGTCTAACTTTTAAATATACAATGTTTATATATGATCAACTTTAACGTAAAACAGGTAAATTAATGATCTTTAATCAACAGCTTTTCTTAAAGAGCAAAAATTCACTTGTCTTTAATTCATAAGCATTAACACATTACAAACTCTCATCAAAACTGAGAAAAGCACCAGAAGTTAAAACATTCACTTCAAATATCGGAACACAGCAAGGAGACAACTTTAGCCCGGTATTGTACTCTATATACCTGGTAATGTTCTCAGGAAAATCAGATAACCAATACAAAATGGCAGATTTGTATTGGAGGGCAGGAGATCGATAACAGATTTGATGAGAAAGCTGATCCGAAGTGGCGCCATGTGCGAGATGTCATTCCATTTTGCAGGGCAATGTTGCAATTGCTGAACCGCTTTCTGGACCCTTCTGGAATCTTAATTCAGCAGCATTTCATTGTTGACCATGTCTCTTTTCTCTTCCCTTCTGTTTTTGAGCACCACTTTGTTGTAGATGACCCCTGTCCTTTGTAGTCAGTTTGAGTTTGCCCAATCACTTCTTTAATGGCATCATCTGGCTTGGTTTAAGTCTTCGACAACTTTTCATTTTTCCTTCCCGTCTTTATGGTAAGTTGCACTGCCCTTACAACCGGGTCCTCGAATTCCTTTAACATGAAGATCAGTCAGGCTTTGCAAAATTTGTCTTCTTTCAAGGTGGATTCTAGTGGCAGTTTGAGGATTGCTTTCCGGCAGTACATTGCCACATCTGTGAACCCTGGAGGTACTCCTGACCATCTCTTGTCGAACATAATTATTGATCTTAGCCTCTGTCGTCTCTGTCTTTCATGCATGGATCGTACATTCTCTCAAGGCTCTCATTGACTGACCTTTGATATATATGCTGCTAGGCTATTGTGGGCGCCGTCATCTCATCTATTTAAACTTTCCTTACTGAGAGACTGCAAGACTTCTTTGGTTTGACAATCATCCTGCACCATATCATTAAGATGTTGAGACGCTCTAACATTCTGATTGTGTCGTCGTTATTTGAGCAGATTATGGTGATATCATCCATGAATGCTTTCAGAGGGGGCACGTAGCAACCACCACCTAGATTTGTCAAGCGTACACTTCCTTCTGCTGCTTTCAAGATCACTTCCATAGCCATGACGAACAGATTTGGGGATATCGTACAGCCCATGACGATTGCTATTTTCAAGTTGATCCAGTCTGTAGTGCAGCTAATAGTGGAGAATCTCATTCGCAAACTAGCTGAAATAGTCATGTTACATCACTTGTATATCCTCCGGAACATGGTACATCCTCAGGGCTAGCTGAATCATTTATTACGCAGTTGCCAGGTCCAACCATAGAAGTCAAGGTCAAGATTCTCTGGTTTATGGTTCCCAGATCATCCAGAAACTCCGGGTTTGCCTCTTTTCTGGATCGATGTATTTATGTACCCATTTTCAATGAGCTATTTTGTTAAGCGAGATGCCATGACTGAGTTGAGTATCTTTCCTTCTACATTCAACAAAGAGATTGGTCGAAACTGATTTATTTCAGTCAAGTTTTACTCCTTGGGATATAGACTCCATCAGCAGACATTCGCTGCTCACTGATCTTAAGGTTGATCCATGCTTCTCGAAGAATTGTATGCAACCGCCTAAGAACATTTGGATATCTTTTATAGAGTAGATAAGGCACTCCATTGGGCCCAGGAGCTGACTTTGCTCTTGCTTTTTGCACAACTGCTTTGTTTTCGTCCAAGCTTGGTGGTTTGTTATTGAATTTTTTCTCCGGAGCAGTTGGCCACACCAGACCTGCAGATTCACTGAGAGGTATTTCTCTATCTGGGTCAGGATCTTTTCCTTAGATGGGTCTCCAGCTATTCTTTCTGTACTGAAAGGGAACCTGATCTTGGTTGCTGAAAGAGTTGTCTTGCGATCTGGGATGGGTCTTTGAAGAAGCTTTCCTGGTTCTTTTCTTTTGGCTTCGTCTCTTCCTTGAGAATTCTGCTCTCTCAGTGCTGATTGTCTCGCCCTCTAACCTCGTCAAAGTTCCTGCAGCCCATTTTCAGTGCTTCAGTCGCTGATTTCATTATATGTTTTCTTGTGTTTTTCTTCTGCTTGCGCAAAATTTCCATTTCACGTTGTCCTCTGCTTTTCTTAAGTTTTCTTTTAACTTGATTTTATTTAACCCCGAAGGTATTTAGACATGTTCGGTGGATAATGTTACTGAAATTTGTAAGTTTTACTCCAGAGTGCTTATCCTAGTCAGCTTGTCCAGTTGTAGGACTATTTTACAATCCAGAGCTTCCTATTGTCCTTTTGCGCTTGTAGGTGGGAAATTGATCATCTGTCGTTTAGCG
The DNA here is from genome assembly GCA_033675545.1 of Elysia crispata. Lineage (NCBI taxonomy): Eukaryota > Metazoa > Mollusca > Gastropoda > Plakobranchidae > Elysia > Elysia crispata. The sequence goes on along the minus strand of JAWDGP010002811.1, from coordinate 91,546 downwards.
TTGATGAGCTGTCGGAATTCTTCGTCTGACTTCTCAGCATAAATTTCCTTAGCAGTGTGGTTTTGAACCTGGTTTTGATTTCCCGACGTCTTACCTGCCTGGGCAGTGCGCTGCTGTTGATGCGTCGAAGCATTCAAACAACTCATTTTAGTCCCGTATATCTTCATCCCTCTTTCCGTGGTAAATCTCCTGCTACGTCGTCCATTTCTAAATTATTCCGTTGGTTTGATCTCGTAGTCCGTTGGGCTTTGCCAGTGATCAAATTGTCACCGATTGATCCATCATTCTCTCCTCATTTCGGTGGATCATGGCAGCATACTTCTTAATGGCTTCTAGTAGCGGTTTAGACACTAAGGGATTCTGGCCCGCGAGGTCTCGAATTTAGTTTTTTTTAGTGTCACCTGTCTTTCTAGGAGTCCTTCAGTATCAAATTCTGAACGTCCTCCGGCGTATTCCTGAAAGTCAATGGACACGCCATGTGTAGTAGGTAGAAACTCATCGGAGAGCTAGATATGAGAGAGTATTCAGAGAAGAAATCCCTCTTATAGCAGCTAAAAGGCTACTTCGTGACTAACATGTCGAGGTCATAACCGACTAGTAGCAGTAAAGCGTCACCGGTCTAGGACGTGGGTAAAAATTATAGTCCATCCACGCCTCTGTACTTTATCTTGACTAAAGGCGCCCAAGGCGAAGCGTTTGACCTCAAGTGGTGCAGTGCCTAGGGTTTCCAGATTTTTTCAGTACTATCATGTACTTACTGGAAACTATACCTAATTCATTTCTCTTTATCATAAACACACAAAGTTGAAAATAGACATTGGCTCATTTACCCGCAAATAAACAATCTTTTAAACTGCGAAAGATCTTTATGCCTTTGACCAAGACAAACTGACGTCACAATTTGCGAGGAAACGATCTCTCAGAAACAATACACACTGAAAAAAAAGGGGACACTGTTCGCCATACCGATATATATTGACAAATTTAAAACAAAAAACAGAAAAACTCAAACGCACAGGAAAAATAGTGCGTAGATTAAAATTAGTTCTTGAATAATTACTAAAGAAAATTGCAATTTAAATTTTTGTTGTTTCGCCCTCTAAAAGTATCTTCATTTAAATGCGGCCCTCCCATCCTCCTTAAAAAAGAGTGGAAATAGAATCAAGTCTGAGTTTAATCACAATATAAAATAATGTAATTAATTCAGATCTTGAGAAATGTGACTCCAGAAACACTAGCACCAGATTATTATCGACTCTATCTTCCATAACATGTTAATGACGTCCAGCTAATGAAGAATAAAGCCCTCCGCATGTGAGCCCTCCCCCTCCCCCCCTATCTTAATGTGTACCGGTGAGAGGTTAAGAACCGAACTAGTTTTACACTCGAGCACATGATGAAGTGAGCGTCAAGTCGACCAGTCTCCCGAGTGAAGTCAGAAGAGGGTAAACGGGTTGAGGATGTATCACACTTAGCGCTTGAGATATTGTGATCAGTATCTGTGGATATCTGTGTCAATGATTAAGTTAAACCCTGGCGCATCGGAAAGCTCCCACAGCCATGCGAATGATAAACTCCAAATGTAATAGGTAAATTTAGTTCATAAGATATTTTTTCTTAATTCTAATTCCTATGGCTTTTCACAGAATTCGTTTTTGCTACTGATAGGGGCCATCAATGTAAACATTCGATTAGGAGCTGGAATAAAATAAAAGATAATTCATTATGAATCCGAGTCATGTTTTGATTTGTTTTGTTCGCTTTTAAGAGAGAGAGAGAGAGAGAGAGAGAGAGAGAGAGAGAGAGAGAGAGAGAGAGAGAGAGAGAGAGAGAGAGAGAGAGAGAGAGAGAGAGAGAGAGAGAAATAACAAACAGGCAAATAGTTTATTTAGTAGACGACAAACATTATGAATATCTCCACCTTTTAAGTTGTAGGAAACACTGAACTTGTCGACTTTGAAAAGTATTTATTTTCAAGTTAAAAAAAAAGAAAAGAAAAGAAAAGAAAAAACAAACAAACCGAAATCTTGATGAAAAGAGGCCACCTGACTCCGCTTTCAGAGAAGATTGGAGGAGTGGGATAAGAGTAAAACAAATAATTATTAAGAAACTCAAGCTCGTTCTTTGAGCATGTGGAAGAAGTAACATGAGCTTTTGTCACTATTTGGACTTAATGGCGGGGTATCCAAAATCTAATCCTTGTTTTTTCCACTTGAAATGTTAAAATATAAAAAAATATTTTTTTCTGAATTCCAATGTTGAATGTTGTTCATTTTTCCCATTTGTCATACAAGTATGCTCTCCATTGCACAATGATCTGAAAACTCATGTTCTACACTTTATCAGTTATAGAATCGTTCGCTTTAGATTGTGATACATATAAAGTATTCTGAGACGTGTCCAGCAATGCCTGTGTACAATTTGCGCTCAATTCTTTAAAAAAAAATCCCATCTTTGTAGCTCTTATCGTTTTTCATAAAGTCTTCTGATACTTCTGTTTGATCTTCAAAGTGCATAACATTGTATTCAAAACTAAAAGAGAAGTACCCTGACTCCCCGCGAATGTGAGAAACTTTGATCGGCAAAAGCGATACATTGTGCGCCCGAATTTGATCCAAATAAATGGGCCAGTTGTTTCACGCTAGTGGAGGACAGTTTAAGAACATTCCAACGGCAAGTTTCTCTGTAGAAATCATTACAGCAACACCTTCAGCGCAAAGCCTTTTCCAAGATTTTCATCAAGCATTATATATAATTACATACAAGCAGTTTTCAGGTTATTACATGTAACATGATTTATAAGGAAGTTGATCTGCCAACGAAAGGCATGCACAATTAACATAACAATGCTTTAAAAAATAGAGTTTGGCGGGAATAATTAGTAATTCAGATCTGCAGAAGGAAACATAGTCACATACTTTTTAATCAGATGCCTTCTTTCTTTCCTTGCTTTCCTTCTCTCTCTCTCTCTCTCTCTCTCTCTCTCTCTCTCTCTCTCTCTCTCTCTCTCTCTCTCTCTCTCTCTCTCTCTCTCTCTCTTTATCGAGCTTTCAATTTTCTATCTATCCAATTCATATTTATCTTTCTATCTACCCTATACATCTATCTATAAAATTATGTTTATTTAAAATTTTAATTTCTATCTATCATCTCTCCATCTACAGAGCATTCTTCATCTCATTTAATTTCCTCAACCCTACCATCAAGTTTTCCCTTCTTCATCCCTTATATGTCTCTTTCTCCCTTTCTTATTCCTGCCCATCTGTCTATCTACCAAGGCTTCAAAATCTGAATTCATTCCTCAGCCCTACTATCAAATTATAGATCTACCTCCTTCCTCTCCTCCCCTCCGCACCCCTTCTCTCTCTCTCTCTCTCTCTCTCTCTCTCTCTCTCTCTCTCTCTCTCTCTCTCTCTCTCTCTCTCTCTCTCTCTCTCTCTCTTGTTTATTGTCACGTTCAGTTGTACACCGAATCTTTCAATCGATTCTTGTGCTTCTCAATCTGCAGAGATTAACACCGAGAAACCACATTTCAACTTCACTTGCACACCTTATTGTGCGCAATCAAGGATGTCGAATTGATATGAAAGAGTCGACAAACCAACCTTACCATCATGTAAAAGTCCTTTCGTAAAATAATCTTAGTTTGTATTCTGCCAATTATTCACTTTCACTCACTGTTAGAATAAATCCTAAATCCAACCAGTTTTACCCCCACGAGGAATTTCTAGGCGCCGAATCAATCGGCTGAGCCTCGACCGACCGTAGCTGGTTCCGGTTCTGTCCTGGGACAGGCGAGAGCATCCCGGAATCGACCGACCGTAGCTGGTTCCGGTTCTGTCCTGAGACAGGCGAGAGCATCCCGGAATCGACCGACCGTAGCTGGTTCCGGTTCTGTCCTGAGACAGGCGAGAGCATCCCGGAATCGACCGACCGTAGCTGGTTCCGGTTCTGTCCTGGGACAGGCGAGAGCATCCCGGAATCGACCGGCCAGTCCCAGGAATGGGACTCAGACGCCTGTGTCTGCGGGGTGAGTTGGAGCAGATCTGCGGAACAGACGACACCTGGCATTGCGATAGTGACATAGGAATGTGTGATCATGCGGCATGTTAGTGACAGAATCACTCGCTTGACACACGCACTGCTTCTAGTCACTGTTCTCTTTCGTTCTGACATACAATCGTTACCCTTAAATAAGAGAACGTCTTACAGGTTTAATTCTTGTTAGCATAGCTCTTTTTTGTGCTGTTTTTTTTTTTAACTGAATCTCATAACTTACTGACACACGCGCATCCACTCGGATCCCGAGACAGTGAGCAGCTGTACTCTTAGTGTTGCGCTGTTGTGCTATTGTGCTGTTCGATCCTAAAACTGATTTGTAAGAGATTTGTAATAATGACAGACACAAACCTGACAGCTGTTCTGTTCCAGCAAAATGACTTACGCATGGTAAGTTAAATATTTTGCCATGTAAGTGTTTGATGACGTTAGGTTCAAGGTGAGAAATGTTACCGTCGAGTTTTACCTATAACGCCAGCTGAGTTTTTCTTATTTTTTGTTGCCCAAAGATTCCAAAAAAGAACGTTTATCTTGTACACAGACTGTGTGTAATCTCTGTTACACTCTGCGGGGCCCCTTCCGCGACCGTGACAACCCGTTACAAATTGGTTATAATACCAGTAAATTCTCCATCAATTATATCACAATGGGATACCAGTAAATTCTCCATCAATTATATCACAATGGGATACCAGTAAATTCTCCATCAATTATTTCACAACGGGATACCAGTAAATTCTCCATCAATTATTTCACAACGGGATACCAGTAAATTCTCCATCAATTATTTCACAATGGGATACCAGTAAATTCTCCATCAATTATTTCACAATGGGATACCAGTAAATTCTCCATCAATTATTTTACAATGGGATACCAGTAAATTCTCCATCAATTATTTCACAATGGGATACCAGTAAATTCTCCATCAATTATTTCACAACGGGATACCAGTAAATTCTCCATCAATTATTTCACAACGGGATACCAGTAAATTCTCCATCAATTATTTCACAATGAGATACCAGTAAATTCTCCATCAATTATTTCACTATGGGATACCAGTAAATTCTCCATCAATTATTTCACAATGGGATACCAGTAAATTCTCCATCAATTATTTCACAATGGGTCTGTCTTTACAGCTTTATAGTGAGAGTTGAGCCATTGCTCTAAATTCAGAAGAGAGAGAGAGAGAGAGAGAGAGAGAGAGAGAGAGAGAGAGAGAGAGAGAGAGAGAGAGAGAGAAGATAGATAGATAGATAGATAGATAGATAGAAAGAGAGAGAGAGAGAGAGAGAGAGAGAGAGAGAGAGAGAGAGAGAGAGAGAGAGAGAGAGAGAGAGAGAGAGAGAGAGAGCAAGAAGGAGACCAAGAAAGAGAAAGAGAAAGAGATGCAAAAGACAACTTAGGGGCATGGCGACCTTGTCAGAATGTCTTTTATGCCTTTTAGGCATACCATTCTTATTTTAAAATACGTCTTGAAAGATCCGAAAAATTGTTTCCTCGGAAAAAGAAATATTGTAATGGTGTCGAATGTATTAGTAAATTATGCAAAAAAAAAAGTGAACGACACCTTTCCTTAAATTATCATCTCTAATTGTCCTATGTTCTTTATTTATTATTTGATTGCTTCTATAAGTTTTGTTTTACAGTGACATTTTAGAAAGAAGTAAATATTAAGTACTGATGTTGTTAGTGTTACCATGGGAATCATACACACATGATGCGGGCATCTCTTGTACCCACAGGAGGATTGGCCTATACCCGCCCCTGGTCCAGGCCGTAAGTATTTTTTCCTACAGTATTTGCCCAGAAGATCCCATAACAGCATCAGATTTCAAATAGCTGGGTTTTTATCTTTCTGGGTTACAATATTCAAAGAAACTTCAGAATTCCTCCTAGATGGCATCTGAGGGAGAATGAGTGGGAGGGAAAGAGACAGAGACAGAGACAGACAGACAAAGAGTAGATGTAACAAAATAGATTTGTACGTGTTGAACACAAATAAAATCTCAGTCTATAGCAAAAAAGTATGATAATAAAAAAATTCAAGAATGTATTAAGTGTGTTTACCACGTAAAACTAACAGAGAGTTAATTGAAACAGGTCTGCTGGGTGAGCACTACCCATGTTATGATTACAATAACTCGCCAGGTCTGCTGGGTGAGCACTACCCATGTTATGATTAGAATAACTCGCCAGGTCTACTGGGTGAGCACTACCCATGTTATGATTAGAATAACTCGCCAGGTCTGCTGGGTGAGCACTACCCATGTTATGATTAGAATAACTCGCCAGGTCTACTGGGTGAGCAATGCCCATGTTATGATTACAATAACTCGCCAGGTCTGCTGAGCAATACCCATTTTTATGATTACAATAACTGAAACAGGTGTGCTGGGTGAGCAATGCCCATGTTATGATTACAATAACTCGCCAGGTCTACTGGGTGAGCAATGCCCATGTTATGATTCCAATAACTCGCCAGGTCTACTGGGTGAGCAATGCCCATGTTATGATTACAATAACTCGCCAGGTCTACTGGGTGAGCAATGCCCATGTTATGATTAGAATAACTCGCCAGGTCTACTGGGTGAGCAATGCTTACAATAACTCGCCAGGTGTACTGGGTGATATGTTACATGATTACAATAACTCGCCTGGTCTGCTGGGTGAGCACTACCCATGTTATGATTACAATAACTGAAACAGGTGTGCTGGGTGAGCAATGCCCATGTTATGATTACAATAACTCGCCAGGTGTGCTGGGTGAGCAATGCCCATGTTATGATTACAATAACTCGCCAGGTGTGCTGGGTGAGCAATGCCCATGTTATGATTAGAATAACTCGCCAGGTCTGCTGGGTGAGCACTACCCATGTTATGATTAGAATAACTCGCCAGGTCTGCTGGGTGAGCAATGCCCATGTTATGATTACAATAACTCGCCAGGTCTACTGGGTGAGCAATGCCCATGTTATGATTAGAATAACTCGCCAGGTCTGCTGGGTGAGCAATGCCCATGTTATGATTAGAATAACTCTCATGACTTGATTGCACCGCGCCGTATGTGACTTTTCTTCTTCTGTCTTATCGTGTTCTACGCATTGATTTTGTGCCCTGACTTTTGTGCAGAATTTAATGCTAGCTCTCAGCAAAATAATGATAATAATGGCTAATATAATAGGGCTTGAGAGCACTGCCAATATTGTCTCCCTTTTGACATGAATTATAAAGCGGCCCAGGGTAAATAATGTAGTGGTTTGCATCCTTATTTTCTGAGCCTCTCGCCTTTTATGTTACATGAATAGTATATGTGTTTGGTTTGCCTTGTTTCACTTGTCACGAACAATAAAGCAGGTATGTCGGTATTTTTTAGTGTAGATTCGAATAATGTATATAAACATAGGCTTTTATATTATAATTATCATATATATCCCTCATATTGAGTAGGCGTAATGCAAAGTGCTCTTCCATTATTATATGACCTGTAAAAGAAGTACGCCTCCTAATAGGCGTAATTCTAACATGCAGAATTAAAGCCGATTAAACCTTAAAAGGGCCGACTAAATAAATTAAAAAAAAATTGAACTGGAGTTTCTGCTCCTCTGAACTTGGCCTGGCGTCCGAACAGGTGAAGTACGGTTGGTTATTATGGTTAAGCTTTGCTGCTTGTTTTTAGCCACAATCTCAAGATGTGTTTTGACACTTCTTACATTCAAGCGACCTCGTGGCTTCCGCTGAATAGACTACCGGTACCGGCTACGTTTTGCTGCAGACGACAAAGTGTTTCACTGTGGCATTCATGTCAAAGCTTTGCACTACTAGATAGACTACAAAGTGTTTCACTGGCCTTCATGTCAAAGCTTTGCACTACTAGATAGACTACAAAGTGTTTCACCGTGGCATTCATCTCAAAGCTTTGCACTACTAGATAGACTACAAAGTGTTTCACTGTGGCATTCATGCCAAAGCTTTGCACTACTAGATAGACTACAAAGTGTTTCACTGGCATTCATGTCAAAGCTTTGCACTACTAGATAGACTACAAAGTGTTTCACTGTGGCATTCATGTCAAAGCTTTGCACTACTAGATAGACTACATAGTGTTTCACTGTGGCATTCATGTCAAAGCTTTGCACTACTAGATAGACTACAAAGTGTTTCACTGGCATTCATGTCAAAGCTTTGCACTACTAGATAGACTACAAAGTGTTTCACTGGCATTCATGTCAAAGCTTTGCACTACTAGATAGACTACAAAGTGTTTCACTGTGGCATTCATGTCAAAGCTTTGCACTAATAGATAGACTACAAAGTGTTTCACTGTGGCATTCATGTCAAAGCTTTGCACTACTAGATAGACTACAAAGTGTTTCACTGTGGCATTCATGTCAAAGCTTTGCACTACTATATAAACTACAAAGTGTTTCACTGTGGCATTCATGTCAAAGCTTTGCACTACTAGATAAACTACAAAGTGTTTCACTGTGTCATTCATGTCAAAGCTTTGCACTACTAGATAAACTACAAAGTGCTTCACTGTGGCATTCATGTCAAAGCTTTGCACTAGTAGATAGACTACAAAATGTTTCACTGTGGCATTCAAGTCAAAGCTTTGCACTACTAGATAGACTACAAAGTGTTTCACCGTGGCATTCATGTCAAAGCTTTGCACTACTAGATAGACTACAAAATGTTTCACTGTGGCATTCATGTCAAAGCTTTGCACTATTAGATAGACTGCAAAATGTTTCACTGTGGCATTCATGTCAAAGCTTTGCACTACTAGATAGACTACAAAGTGTTTCACTGTGGCATTCATGTCAAAGCTTTGCACTACTAGATAGACGACAAAGTGTTTCACTGTGGCATTCATGTCAAAGCTTTGCACTACTAGATAGACTACAAAGTGTTTCACTGTGGCATTCATGTCAAAGCTTTGCACTACTAGATAAATGAGGTCTTTCTTCTCATGCGGACAAGTCGTTTGATCTCGCCACCGGGTTAAAAACCATCTTCACATCGGCTCTAAACCAGAAGCGAGGCATCATGGTGTTCTGCCTGCCTTGTGAAAGATAGAATTTTAGACGATTACTTTATGCGATCTCTAGTGGCTGTCTCCTCGAGTTTATATATTTTTTTTTAAATAATTGCGCATTGAGGAACTTGTCTCTATTTACATTTTGTTCAAATCTAGAGCTTCATTGTTACCGTCGGTTTTGTCCACTCACAAACCAATTACTATTTTTTTCCCATAGCCGATATGGAATTAAATACAGTTATAAATTGAAAGATTACGTCAAGGGTTATAATATAAAAGAGAGGTAAAGAGAAAAAGAGAGTAAAAGTAGACGAGAAAGACAGAAGAGAGACAGAGGGCAGGGGGTGGGGGGTGGGGTGGGGGAGGCGGTTAATGTCTTAAACCTGTGGGAGGGAGAAAGAAATAGGAGAGAAGGTGATTGAGAGACAGAGGAGAAAAAGAGAAAAGAAAGAGAGTGATTGAAAGGCAAAAGAGGAAGAGAGAAAAAGACATTGACAGACAGACAGACAGAGAGAGAGAGAGACAGAGACAGAGACAGAGACAGAGAGAGAGAAAGAAAGAGATAGCGAGAGACAGAGAGAGAAAGAGAGAGGGACAGCGAGAGACAGAGAGAGAAAGAGAGAGAGAGAGAGAGAGAGACAGCGAAATAAAGAGACAGAGAGAGGCTGAGATAGAAAAAGAGAAAGCGAGAGAGAGACAGAGAGAGACAGAGAGAGATAGAGAAAAAAAGAAATAGAGAGAAAGAAAGAGACAGCGAGAGACAGAGAGAGAAAGAGAGAGAGAGAGAGAGAGAGAGAGAGAGAGAGAAAGAAAGAAAGAGGCAGAGAGAGGCTGAGAGGGAAAGAGAGAGAGAGAGAGACAGACAGACAGACAGACAGACAGACAGAGAGAGAGAGACAGAGACAGAGACAGAGAAAGAAAGAGATAGCGAGAGACAGAGAGAGAAAGAGAGAGGGACAGCGAGAGACAGAGAGAGAAAGAGAGAGAGAGAGACAGCGAAATAAAGAGACAGAGAGAGGCTGAGATAGAAAAAGAGAAAGAGAGAGAGAGACATAGAGAGACAGAGAGAGATAGAGAAAAAAAGAAAGAGAGAGAAAGAAAGAGACAGCGAGAGACAGAGAGAGAAAGAGAGAGAGAGAGAGAAAGAAAGAAAGAGGCAGAGAGAGGCTGAGAGGGAAAGAGAGAGAGAGAGAGAGAGAGAGAGAGAGAGAGAGAGAGAGAGAGAGAGAGAGAGAGAGAAAGAGGCAGAGAGAGATAGAGAGAGAGAGAAAGAAAGTCCAATCTATGTATTTAATACGAAACCTCTGTGTTGTCAGACCAGCAGTCTTTGACGGCCCCCAAAACAACCTGACGTTCAAGATTATTCACTGAAACCAAATTGTTGTTTGACATGTATTTCATTTTCAAAAGCACGGGAAAGGTCTCTAAGTGTACTGGGGTAGAGCACAGCCCTCTGTTTCCAGTAGGCCATGGGCAGAGCCTTTGACTGTCTATTAACGGGTACATGATTCGATCCCAACTCGTATAAATCTGGAGGAAATGTCTGGAATAATCTAACGTTCTAGGTTTTTTTTTATTTGCAAAGCAAGTCATTAAAGTTTATATCTAGACGGACTAAAAAGTCGCGGACTATTCTATAGATCTAACATTTAAATTTTAAATCTAGATGCTTTTTGATAGTCCAAACATTGTTCCAAAACTGTCTAGATTTAGATTAGATTCACCACCAAGACCAAACTTTGGCTAATCCTACTCTTTTGATTTAGATCTCGAGCTAGATCTACTTTAATAATTATAGACCTACTATTTTTATGCCTAGATGAGAACTCTAGCGTTGATATATGCACAACAAGCTACATTTACCAACCAGAACTTTAAAATATATTTTTGATCGAGCATAAAGATCACCAACGATGTTCTTGAAATAGCGCACGGTGAATTTTGAGGACTGATCTTTTTTTTTTTTTTTTTTTTGCACCTTTCAAATTATTTTTTAGGTTTCGCGAATGGCACTAAACTCACAATATTGACATTCACCATTACACGTTTCTCATGCTATTTACATAAAAATGAGAGATGTGGATGAGAGCTAATAAAAATCAAACACAAATTAGGGTCTCTTGCTTAGTTAGTAAGTACCGTACTTCCGGTCTCAAGGTCTCTTTCCGCTCTACGATAGGGGAAAATTGGGATTACCAGACTCGCTGCTGGGATTTAGCATCGAGCGGATTCTTACAGGCTTGTATTTGGATGGCAAAAAATCACCAACATAGCAATATTGGACAGAAGTTTTTGGGATAGCCCATACCCTAGAAGACAATTTTGGACCAAGAGATTAGCTGAAACAATGAGGCTTCACACTTAAACTTCAACGACAGTCCGACTTGAATTCGAAAGTATACTTTTTGTAGATCTTAGATCAAATGTTTTGACTCGCGTCCATCGAAGTTCATAGGTTACACTGAGGTGGGAAGGGCTACAGTGCATGATGGGGAGCCTAACAGGGCATTGTTACTAGGCTACATGCGAGGGTTAACTTGTTTTACAGGGTTTCTTTATCGTGTGTTATCTGCATTAGCAGCGCCTTGGGTTGGGCTTCTCCGCGGTTACCTGGTAAATTAGTAGTTAAGATATTGTGACAATTATTACATGGATTTAAACAATTCAGATTTCGTATATCTTTGATATTTATGTATTGCACAAGTGCAAATACAATTTTATGTTATGTCTACTCAGAGGTGTTGCTGGAAATGCAGAGAGTGGGGATCTGTGGGTCAGATGTCCATTTCTGGACCAAGGGTCGTGTCGGAGACTATGTGGTGAAAGAACCGATGGCCCTGGGGCACGAAGCTAGTGCTGTGGTCAGCAAGCTAGGTCAAGGAGTTACATCCCTAAATGTTGGTCAGTTGGATCGTAATTTTGTATCTTTAAACAAAATTTAATGTTTTTTTTTTCTTTCTTTGAGCTTTTGTTGTTTTAAGGCTTAAAAAAATAATAGTAACTTGTTGTAGCGAAAGTAACTATACGGTTTGAATATTGTTGTACAATTTTGAATAAATTCATTAGAACAAATCGTTGTTAAGTCTTAGAGCGTCTAACGTGTCAACTTCCTCATCCACTATTGTTACATGCCAACAAGTTTTGTTGAATGAAAGAATTATTGCAGAGAGTCCATACCATGGCTCGCTTCTAGGACAGTATAGTTGAGCTAACAATCACCCAGGGTCATGCATTGAACTATTGCAGGCGACCGCGTGGCTATAGAACCTGGTGTTCCGTGCCGCAGATGTAACCACTGTAAGACAGGTCGGTACAACCTCTGTCGGAAGGTCAGATTCTGCGCGACACCGCCGGACCATGGAAACTTGGGCCGGTATTATGTTCACGACGCCGACTTTTGTTTCAAGTGAGTCTGGTTGGCGCACAATCCGTTCAGCTATTTTAGAAAAAAAACAACTTATCAGATCAAAGATTGTGATAAAGAAAGTGAGCGGAAAAGCAGCGTCCGAAAAAAAATGACACCCCCCCCCCCCCCAAAAAAAAAAAAAAAAAAAAAAAAAGGAAGTGAACGAAACAAAGGAAGTAATATTAGGCATTAAATCGCAAGAAATTCGTTTTAATACAACATATCAGGTGTTTAAAATAATTCCAGAGACTTTAAAAGAACTGGGAAAGACACGCTTGTCTCGACAACACTTCTGTAGACCAGCAAATGAATTAGATGTTAGAAAACAATATGCAGCGGGAAAAAAAGTGATTTGGAATCAGTTATGTGGAGATTTAAGACTTCGAAGAACTTATTTAACTAAACTGCAGACATACTATTGGTTAATTGATTGTTTTCTTCAGCCTGACCAGGTCAAGGTGATATCAAGCCTATTTTCCACAAAGTGCGCCACTGTCAGGCGAAGCAGTTTAGCAAGAGAACAGTCTAAACCTTACCATTCACAGCATGGAAAGTCCCTATAAATCTAATCTCTGTGCGATCGTTTCAACGCACGGGATAATATTACGTTAAAAATTTTAAGTATTTTACAATGGTAATAACGGTAAAACCGAATACCAATCATATCCTATTTTGGGATAAATATACGTTTTTCATGACTATAATGTAAACTTTCCTGTTTGAATACTGTTCTCCAGACTTCCTGACCACGTCTCATTTGAAGAGGGCGCTCTGCTGGAGCCTCTGTCTGTTGCTGTCTATGCTACAAACAGAGGCAACGTGAAGCTGGGCGATACTGTGCTGATATGCGGAGCAGGTTCAGTCAGCTTGCACCAGTTTTCAATGAAAGACTATTCACAGAAATAGTGCGATGTTGTCAGTCCTGGTTTTAAAATAACTACCTCATCCATACCTCTCTAAACCTCTCTATCATTGTTAGCAAGATTGTCATAAAGCTGTGAGCTATATCTTTTTTTGCACACTTAAAAAAAAAGGTGCTCTATGGTTAAAATAAAGTAGATTTATGAATTTTTTGAAACCAACAACTATTTAGAGACCTTGAAATATTGGTTTATTCTTCATTGCGTATGAAAAAGTTTCTTCCTATTCTTAATTATAATTTAACAAGAATAATCTCATGCAAAGCTTGCGATGTGGTCAAGCCACAGGTGTGCTTAATGCTCGTTTCACTACCTGAATTTTGCATCGCCGTTCTATGAATTTCCCCGGTCAACAAAAACTAACATTCTGTGCGTTAATTTCTTGTCGTCTAAGTTCTATGATGATATATTTTGGACATGAATGTTCTTAATCTAAAGAGTTACACTCATAACTGCGATTTTCTCTCAAAACTTACATTTTGTGAAGATGTTTCTAAAAGCCCTAGAATCTGTGGAACGGGTTTTTACAGTAAGTAAAATCAAATATATAATGTGACTTTTGATCCCTGAAATGCGAGAACATATGTTTATTGTATATTAACAAATGCAAGCGAATAAATAAAAAACCAGTTCCGATCAATCATTTTATATTGAAAGTTAGACTAACATATCATAACTGAAGATCGGAGTCGAAGCAGCATCAAATTGATCTCAAATATACACTAAAACAGGTCGCTATTTTGCAGCTGGCTGTGACCCTCCGTCCTATTTTGATACCCAAAACGGCAATTCCTTGTGGAAAGAATGAGAAAAATCGTGCAAAATGCCGTTTTCAATGGTAAAAAGTCAGGTTAAGTCACTGCCAAAATCCGAGCCCACTTCGGAGCCTTGAACGCCACGTCCCAAAACTAGTGACATAATTCCCGTTTACTTTTTAATCATCCCGTAGATTGAGCTCAACCTGACGAGAATGAGGGAAAGTGAGGTGTAAAAATTCAGTATAAAAGGTCAATCTCTGTACTGCTGTCAACCCAAAATTATCTGCATGGTAAAATTTGCTTTAAAAAAAAACAACAACTAAGGAGACAACTCTAAAATTCGTCTTACAATGAGCGTGCTACTACTGTAGTAGCGGAGTGGATGACTGCTACTTTCACACTGTCGTTTCGGCTCATAGAAACTACGAATTATCGCTTTCTTCATAACTCTAATCACATTTTTTCTGAAATCCTCAGGTCCAATCGGTTTAGTCTGTCTTCTGACTGCAAAGGCAAAAGGGGCGTCTCAAGTGTGTGTCACAGGTGCAGAAGTTTTTATGTCACATTCCCTTTTATTTTATTTTTTCTTTCGTTCCTTTCAAACGCCTTATTGTGGATTTCTTCTTCTTCTTCTTCTTCTTCTTCTTCTTCTTCTTCTTCTTCTTCTTCTTCTTCTTCTTCTTCTTCTTCTTCTTCTTCTTCTTCTTCTTCTTCTTCTTCTTCTTCTTCTTCTTCTTCTTCTTCTTCTTCTTCTTCTTCTTCTTCGTCTTTTTCCACGCTAAGCTTTCTTTTCCCTTTTCTGAGAAGTATGTACTCCAGTTCTTATTCCACAAGCTTTGCAAGTTTTTTTTTTTTTTGAATTATTATTAAAATCGTCCCACCCGCTGACCCGGTGCCCGTGTAATGTTGATTTAGCTTGAAAATTCGAGGGTTTTATGCTGTATTCGATCATGTCATTTTGTACAAACTTTGTGAGGAGCGAGCGGCTATGTGCAGAATCTTGTTGCTAATGTTAAGTTTACAGTTTAATATTTCATGCAATTGTGATCATATCAGGAGCTTTACACAATGTTTCGGATGTTTGTAGAATTCCCAAGCTAATCATACATAGTCATTGTTATCGGCCAGCCTAAGCTTTTATTTCAACAGCATACACACATTCGAGATCACTTTTCAATTCTTTAAGAGTAGACTTATGGATTAATTGGATTTGAACCGAATTTCCGATGTAAACAAAGGTTTGCTCTCCAGATCTTAATGCATCCCGCCTAGAAATGGCCAAGAATCTTGGAGCTGAGTTCACAGTCTTGGTGAGGCGTGAGGCTCCGGGGGTTACCGCCCAGGCTGTGGAGGGGGCCCTGGGGGACAAGGCAGATATCGCTATAGAGTGTAGTGGAGCGCCATCCAGCGTCAACACTGCCATTCTAGTGAGTATGTCATGACTAATGCCATTCTTGTAAGTATGTCATGGCTAATGCCATTCTTGTGAGTATGTTATGACTAGTGTACAGTTTAACGTTGAATGCAGCTTTATTATGCCCGGACCATTCAATTCATAGGAAGTAGAGAGACAACGACCATAGTGAACTTTTGAAGCCGCATCGTGTAATATGGATTCTAGGAGATGTTAGAAAGATTAAGTTTATGTATTTAATTGAAGAACAAGCCATCGAGAATTTCGTTATAACCTAAAATAAGTGTGCCGATAGTTCAGAAATGAAGATCCATAATTTGAGATATTTCTGACCTTTATTATTCAATGAAACAAAACTTCCATATACACTTCCACTACTCACTTTCACACTAGCTCCCATCGAAGCGCTTTCATTGATGTCGAAATTGGTTCTGTTTACTCAAGCCTCATCAGACGTGAATTCATATCCTCTCATATCACATTTGATTTGAGCTGTTACTTTAAAAATGAAATTTCAGAAGCTGGCAGCACCCCACAAATTGATGCATTCCATTTATTTGGGCATAAAAAGGCCTTTTTTTCTCTCGGGAAAATTATAATTCCTAAGATTGCTCAAGATGTGTACCCCGGTATCTGAATACACTAAGTGTTATGTTTCTGTTAGGTCTACCTTTGTTTCCGTCACCCAGAGTACTCAGACCGCTGGTGTTGTTGTCCTGGTAGGAGTGGGTCACGAGAAAGTGGAGATCCCCTTGTTGGACGCGGCTCTCAGAGAGGTGGACATCAGAGGCGTCTTTAGATACGCTAACTGGTGAGTCGACTGGTCTCTTGAACAGTGGACATCAGAGGCGTCTTTAGATACGCTAACTGGTGGGTCGACTGGTCTCTTGAACAGTGGACATCAGAGGCGTCTTTAGATACGCTAACTGGTGGGTCGACTGGTCTCTTGAACAGTGGACATCAGAGGCGTCTTTAGATACGCTAACTGGTGGGTCGACTGGTCTCTTGAACAGTGGACATCAGAGGCGTCTTTAGATACGCTAACTGGTGGGTCGACTGGTCTCTTGAACAGTGGACATCAGAGGCGTCTTTAGATACGCTAACTGGTGGGTCGACTGGTCTCTTGAACAGTGGACATCAGAGGCGTCTTTAGATACGCTAACTGGTGAGTCGACTGGTCTCTTGAACAGTGGACATCAGAGGCGTTTTTAGATACGCTAACTGGTGAGTCGACTGGTCTCTTGAACAGTGGACATCAGAGGCGTCTTTAGATACGCTAACTGGTGAGTCGACTGGTCTCTTGAACAGTGGACATCAGAGGCGTTTTTAGATACGCTAACTGGTGAGTCGACTGGTCTCTTGAACAGTGGACATCAGAGGCGTCTTTAGATACGCTAACTGGTGGGTCGACTGGTCTCTTGAACAGTGGACATCAGAGGCGTCTTTAGATACGCTAACTGGTGGGTCGACTGATCTCTTAAACAGTGGACATCAGAGGCGTCTTTAGATACGCTAACTGGTGGGTCGACTGATCTCTTAAACAGTGGACATCAGAGGCGTCTTTAGATACGCTAACTGGTGGGTCGACTGGTCTCTTGAACAGTGGACATCAGAGGCGTCTTTAGATACGCTAACTGGTGGGTCGACTGGTCTCTTGAACAGTGGACATCAGAGGCGTCTTTAGATACGCTAACTGGTGGGTCGACTGGTCTCTTGAACAGTGGACATCAGAGGCGTCTTTAGATACGCTAACTGGTGGGTCGACTGGTCTCTTGAACAGTGGACATCAGAGGCGTCTTTAGATACGCTAACTGGTGGGTCGACTGGTCTCTTGAACAGTGGACATCAGAGGCGTCTTTAGATACGCTAACTGGTGGGTCGACTGGTCTCTTAAACAGTGGACATCAGAGGCGTCTTTAGATACGCTAACTGGTGGGTCGACTGATCTCTTGAACAGTGGACATCAGAGGCGTCTTTAGATACGCTAACTGGTGGGTCGACTGGTCTCTTGAACAGTGGACATCAGAGGCGTTTTTAGATACGCTAACTGGTGGGTCGACTGGTCTCTTGAACAGTGGACATCAGAGGCGTCTTTAGATACGCTAACTGGTGGGTCGACTGGTCTCTTGAACAGTGGACATCAGAGGCGTCTTTAGATACGCTAACTGGTGGGTCGACTGGTCTCTTGAACAGCTTAAGGAAATAAACAAGTGGGTATAAGAGAATGTACTTTTATATCAAACAGGTCATCTTGTCAATAATAGTAGAATATTTGCATCCCTTTCATTTGTTTTTGTATCCCTGAATTTCTGAGATATTTCTCAAATATATATATTATATACCGTTGATAGCTATAAATAAACACCTTTTTTTTTTTTTTTTCAAAGAACGCTATGAACAGGCCAATAGAGATAAATATTGTGATCTATAAAAAAAAGAAGTTGTATTCTTTCGAACACTACTATTCATTTTGAACCATAATTATGTCCATTATCTGTGCGTCGTCTTTATTCTGTTTTGGAACGGACGTCATTTACAGGACTAAAGTTGTTAATCTCGTCTCCCACCCCCCCCCCCTCTCTCTCTCTCTCTCTCTCTCTCAGCTTATTACTGATAGATAAGTTATAAAAATAAAATATTCACTGATAATCTCTGTGTATCTACATGTAGCTACCCTACAGCCTTGGCCATGGTAGCATCAGGTCAAGTGGATGTGAAACCCCTAGTCACCCATCGCTTCAGGCTAGAGGACTCTCTCCAAGCATTTGAGGCGGCCAGAAGAGGAGACGGTATCAAGGTCATGATCAGCTGTGATCGCAAAGCCTAATTTTATCTCTTCGCCCATTCAACAAACACGTATTGATTTTATTGCTATTTTAAAAGACTTTTTCATCGTTTGGGAGTTTGTAGTTCATGTCGTTCTCGAGATACTAGAGCACTATTAAACAATAATGGGTCTCTACTGGAATTTCCCAAAATACGTGATCGTTATGATTCAAGCAAAATACACAGTTTTATGAGTGTTCAGAGTACTACAAGACGGTTGCCATAGTTGGAACTTACATGTTTAGAGCCACAGATATCCTGCAAATCTGATCGTAGCTGGCATAAAATGTACTGAACAAGAGGAGATCTAGGAAGATTTTCTGATGCTTACGTTTCGTGTAATCGAAAAGACCGTTTTATCCCTTTCTTGTCCGTGCTGTTTGGTGAATTGTCATTGTGACTATGTTACAACAAGAGTCTTCTCTAGTAAAACCGCTTAATCAAGTTCAAACACCTTTGTAATCTTGACATGACATGACATCACTTCACTTCCTTTCATTCTTAGTTTTCTTTACATACTACAGATTTTACGATTGCTTGGATATAGGCCTATTCTACAAAATCTGTTTTTCAAATTATAGATTGTTTCTTCTTGAAAAAATCCAGCACTTATATTCTCTCAAAAATCGAAGCTCTTTTGAGAAGAAAAAAAAGTTAAACCAACTAGACCATGAAATATTGAGCTAACTTATTTCTACAATAGTTTTCATTTCTTCTTTGCGCGTTTTTTAGCTTTTCCTTGTTCGGCCTTATACTTGTAGTACTAAATACTTTGAGATTTTTATCTTACTGGGATTATTTTCCCAAACTCCGAGCCTGGGTTGTTTGTGTCTGTATGAACATGATTGTTTTCTCCCTTGTATGAACATGTATGATTTTCTCCCTTGATTACATTTCGAGCACTTTGTAACACAAGTTCAGCTTTCACTGAGGACTATGTTATCATATAGCAGTTTCGTCTATTGAGTGATACTACACACATTACAAGCTTTAATTGTAAAAGTTTCATTAATGAAACAAGAATAAAAACAAGAAGTTAATTAGAACTAATAAGTTTCTTATTTCTAATTTTGAACTTAATATTCGCTGTTGTGGTGCTGAAATCAAATGTCGGGACAGTGGAGATCTCAGTGCATTGTCCTTGTAATAACAACATGTAGTACATGCAGGCCTGTGCACTAACATTTGCCGTGACGGCGTTTGGTAAAGACCTTACAAACATCAAACG
Organism: Elysia crispata; assembly: GCA_033675545.1. Lineage (NCBI taxonomy): Eukaryota > Metazoa > Mollusca > Gastropoda > Plakobranchidae > Elysia > Elysia crispata. Next base: position 71,888 of record JAWDGP010002811.1, on the reverse strand, counting down.
TCTTGATATAGTAATAACTAATATCTTACATAACAGCATCGTAACATTTGGCACAGAAGCAAAATTCATTTTTGTCTTTGTCTTTTTTTTTTTTAACTTTGTTACGAAATGCTAATAAATTTTCCTCCCTCTTCCAAACAAGGTCTTTACCTGCAGACCAGCAAGTTTACTTCAGATAGGGCTAGCAACCTTACCATTAAATGGGATTAGAGAGCTACAACCTGTACAAGAACGTCAGGTAAAGAAACACCTGTGTCACTCACTTTGTAAGATCATGAATATGAGACACAGCTCTCTCAGAGCAGACCCTTCGAAAGCAATAGATCGATAAAAATTTAGGAACATGCATCTGACAAGCAAGGCAAACTACATTAAATTAACACACCGCATCATTAACCATAACTTCCTCATGAAGACACAGAAGTTGGGATGGGAAAAGACAAGATTAAGAGACGCCAGAAGATATTGCATTTTAAAGATTCGTGAGAAATATCATCAAGCTGGCAAAAAATGGAAACTACTAAGAAAGTGTTCCTTTTAATCCCGGGCACCGTTAACATAGTTTACCAGAGGTTGAAAAGTTATAGATCCAAATTTAGGGAACAGAAGTTTTGATAGGGAATGGTAAACCTAGTCCAAAATTGCAGTTGTAGCACGATTGCATACCACAATTAATATTATTGTTGAACAGTCCCTTAATGGAATTCAATTCTCTACACAAACTTCATAGACTTCGTATAGCAGAGGAAGAACAAGAAATGTACATGCATTAGGCTTTGAGTTTGAGGAGAGAATCAGAAAATCACAAGTCGGTTGCAAGAGATGTATGGATAGACTACAGGGAAAAATGGTTCAAGACAAGGTTGGGAAACGGGTGCTTCACATTAATAACCATTATTTTCTGGTCTTTTTTATTTTATTAAAATAACAAAGTTCTGACTAGATGAGAAAAGCAACGGTCGGGAAAAGAATTTGGAGATGTCACGTTCGATAGAGCTTGAGGTTGAAGTTGTCATTGTAAACTGTCACTGGTGTCAGCAAATCCCTCTCACAGATCTATGCGTTTAGAAACTGTTTGGGGTCAAACACTCACACACACACACACACACACACACACACAGAGACATACAAAGACCCAACTTCTCGGAGTCAATCGTCAAACTGGAGAGCAGGAGAACGACTCGAGAGGTGGCGGTTCAATTCATTTATTCTTTGATAGATAAATATAAAAATTACAGTGGCAGCCAAAAAATAACGGACAATGGCATATCTTGACAGATAGACGATAAAAAATAAAAAAGGCAATAAAATTAACAGTGTCGAGAAACAGAAACCAAAGTACTTAGCAGCGCAAGAGGTGTACCGGTAGTGGTTGCCGGCTAACACTAACAGGCTTCCTTAATTACGATTCTCAGCTTTGACTGACTCAGAGAGGTCTAGACCGCTTCACACGATGATGGCTCCACAAGAACCTGAGTAGTGGTTACCGGCTAACACTAACAGGCTTCCTTAATTACGATTCTCAGCTTTGACTGACTCAGAGAGGTCTAGACCGCTTCACACGATGATGGCTCCACAAGAACCTGAGTAGTGGTTACCGGCTAACAGGCTTCCTTAATTACGATTCTCAGCTTTGACTGACTCAGAGAGGTCTAGACCGCTTCACACGATGATGGCTCCACAAGAACCTGAGTAGTGGTTGCCGGCTAACAGGCTTCCTTAATTACGATTCTCAGCTTTGACTGACTCACAGAGGTCTAGACCGCTTCACACGATGATGGCTCCACAAGAACCTGAGTAGTGGTTACCGGCTAACAGGCTTCCTTAATTACGATTCTCAGCTTTGACTGACTCAGAGAGGTCTAGACCGCTTCACACGATGATGGCTCCACAAGAACCTGAGTAGTGGTTACCGGCTAACACTAACAGGCTTCCTTAATTACGATTCTCAGCTTTGACTGACTCACAGAGGTCTAGACCGCTTCACACGATGATGGCTCCACAAGAACCTGAGTAGTGGTTGCCGGCTAACAGGCTTCCTTAATTACGATTCTCAGCTTTGACTGACTCACAGAGGTCTAGACCGCTTCACACGATGATGGCTCCACAAGAACCTGAGTAGTGGTTGCCGGCTAACAGGCTTCCTTAATTACGATTCTCAGCTTTGACTGACTCAGAGAGGTCTAGACCGCTTCACACGATGATGGCTCCACAAGAACCTGAGTAGTGGTTGCCGGCTAACAGGCTTCCTTAATTACGATTCTCAGCTTTGACTGACTCACAGAGGTCTAGACCGCTTCACACGATGATGGCTCCACAAGAACCTGAGAAGTTCCGCTAACCGCGGAGCACCACACAGGTTAATTATATGATCATTTAAATGGTGATAATGCAAATTTTATCTGCTATTCAATCGCAACAAATAGAATCCAAAACAATCTATCATTTGAAAAAAATAACGATAAAAACGTATAGATATGCATTGATTCATAAAGTGAGAAAGCAGGGATCAATTACCCCCCCCCCCCTCGCTCTTTCTCTTTGCCCCCTTTTTTCTTATGCAACATTATCCTCTTCTCCTTTCTCTTTCTTCTCATTTCAACATTTTTTTCTGTTATTGAATCCCCTCTTTACCGACCCCCCATCTCTTGGCTTTCATTTCTCCTCTTCCTAATCAATGTTGCGAAAAAAAATGTGTAATTGTTACATCACCATAGAAAAATTGCCTAAACAAGACCTCGGGATAGAAGCTAGAAAAGTAGAGAGGAGTAAGTCATAAAAGTAAGCGGTGCCTAATATATACCGCCTTTTGCTCTGCTACACACTAATAACAGCACAATCAAAGTATAAAGTTTGTGAAGTTCAATGAAGCATTTTATCACGAGAAAACCCTCTAGTTCTAACTCTGATGAAGCAATGAAGGCTAAGAACAAACAAAAAAATTTAAAACGAAAAAAAAATCATCAGGTCTCAAATCCTATATTCCAATTATAACACGCCAAAATTAAAAAGATATTATTTTAATTTTTTTTTTTCGTGTCTCTCCCGCACCATTAAAAATGTTATTCCTAATTAAACAAAGACTGAGACTTTTGGTGGCTGTGGGGTTAGAGTGTTCTAGGTAACCACAAGGAAAAAGTTTACTTATTTGACTTTCCCAGTGCTTGTCAATGTGTTTGAGGCCTTGTCTTTTTTAGATCTTCCTACCCAACTGAGACCTGAAATAAGCTTTTTGTTGATAGACTTTTTCAAACAATATTAAAAAAAACAACAAGCAAACAGTAAACAAATGAGAAAAAAAAAATGTAAATTTTCAAAAATATAAACCAAAATCTTTCACGCCCTTCATCTTTCTATTCTTTTAATTTATGAAATAAAACAAAATAAAAATCAAAGGCAGATATTGGGAATGTCAGGTTGATCTCCATGCAAGAGTAATACTGTGAGAGTAAGCCATTAAGACTCACTATCACATTATAACAAACTAGATGCATAGGCCTATATCTATATATCTATTTATCACTTCAAACTTAAGCATTTACAATCACCTTCAAAAAATTGCAGGCCAGCATTCTAAATGTATTGCTTAGTATGGTCATTGTATGTACTTACAACAACAGGAATAAGTGAAAATGGCAAAACCTTTAATAAGCTATGCAAGACCCCTAGGGCCTATTTGAAAGAGGTAAAAATTCCATTTCCCACAAAAACGATTCCCCTATTCTCTTGATATAGGCCTTGACTATAAACACTGCTCTGGGCTTGCTTCTATGATTTAATAATGTACAGAGAAGAGGAAAAAAAATCATCAGTGTTTTTTTTCATGTCCTGATTATAACTTTCCCCTTTAGGCACTGAGAGAAAAATGGGACATTGAATAGAATTCATAAAGGAGCAGGTGACCAGTATGATCTTATTTCCGAAATTTTCACAAATTACAAGTCTGGACACACTCAGCACACTACCCTATTTTTCTGGAGATCTGAGAAGGCATCAAACTCTAGTTGGACAAAATTATACAATTCACAAAGCACTTTATTTTATTGACATGCATGTAGGCCTTCAGACTTCAGTGTAATATTCTTTATCAAAGCTTAATCAGAGCTTAGCTTGCAATTTATAATATGATAAAAATAAAGCTATAGCCAGTCTCAATATTATTATTTATTTACAAAACTCTAGACATATTATCCACACACCAGATAAGTAGTTAAAGGCAGAAAGATATATCCATGTTAAATACATGTAGGTGTAAATTGTGAATACTGCAATGAACACATACATTGTACATGTAAAAACTCACTTCTCATTTTCTTAAAACATGTGAAACACAGTTATCTCAGTTATCTTTGGTGTTTTTTTTAAATCAATCAATTACATAGCTATTCTTCCTTTGCAATAAAAACCAAATGTTTAAATATATACTGAATTCCTCTACACCCATGGGGCCCATTTAAACACACTCATCATAGGCTCTACCATTCACTACGCATAAATTCTAAAGTAACAGCAGTACATGGATAACTCATAAAATCCATGATCAACTTAAAAAAAAAAAATTCAGAAGCCCCCACAAAAATAAATCCTGTTTTACATTCTCTGTTTTAAAAAAAAACTTTTGTACTTGATTTTTCCCTCCTCTTCACTCTTACTAACCACTGTCTGGTTTATACATGTATAAAGATCAATATCTCACATTAAGTAAAGTAAACTTAACGTGAGAACCCACAGTTCTAGGGGGGAGGGGGGAAGTGGTTGCTGATCTACTGCTGATTTACTCAATTGCTGTATACCAGATTTTCTATGAAAATAACACATATAGCAGTTAGCACTACCCCTGCCTGCCAGGTCCAATTAAACACACAGGTAGATCACCCTCGTGTCCAAGGCCACAAATGCTTTCACTTGTGGAGGGAGGCAGAACAATACACATACAGTCATGCATGTAACATCCCCCTGGTGCTGCTAGCTTCAGATCTAATTCTTCCGACACAGGCCATAATGATCAGGTTAAAAACCTAGGTCCGGAAAACCACAGAGACTTTCAAAGACTTCTCTTCCTCTCTCTCTATGTACACCAAAGGGACTGGCATGTCAAAAACTTAACATCTCTCTCTCTCTCTCTCTCTCTTTATTGCTATTTCCAACCACTGTACATGTATTAATTTGTTTTTACATCTTTGATGTCCAATGAAAAAGTGGTTAAGATATATACATCGGATTAGATAAATTGTTGTATCTAGTTTTAAGCAATTATTTTTTGGACTCCACTTATTTCTTATTGGCTCAAAGAAAACAAGCATTGAAGAGCTAAACCTGTTTCAAAGAATGAAATTAAATTTGAGGCTGCCACAATGCACAAGTTGGAAGTTTGACACATCAAGTCTTTTTTATGCCTTTTAACTTAGGAGAGAAAAAAAAAACTTAGGGATTCCCATGTCTAAAATGTTTCAATTTCAAAGCCAGGTATGAAAATGTTAATTACCTTGTCTACCTGAATCATCCTGGGTGCCTCACATATTGTTGCACAATTATCATGTATGTTTCCTTCTGCATACATAGTTGCAATGACAAAACCTTGAATAATGTAAAAGTCTGGTAGTGAAAATCGGCCAATCGTGTAAAGAAGATAAAAAAGAAATCCAAAGATTTTCACAGCCTGAAACTTGTTTTAGCAGGAATGAAAAAATACAACAAAATTTAAATTTTACAACATTATGATTAACACACAGTTCACAAAATTTCTCCTTAGCTTTAATTTTCAAATGTGAATTATAAATAAAATTTAAAAATACGTTGTTTTTGAATATCACATGCATTCAAAGGCAAAGTCAAACCTGAGAGACTAAATTCCTTCGTGAAAGCCATAAACAATGATTTAAAGCACCAGCTTATTATAATTCCGTAGACTGTGACCTCATATCGTGAGAAAGTTTTTTCAAAAGTCATTACTCCATTTGTCCCGATATATAATTGTAAGCATCAGCTTTTACATGACCCAAATTTTGTCTTCAATTCACCTGGTCATTAGAAGTACCTCAGAGCCATTTTAGGTAGTTTGACTTGCGATAGGCTAGAGCTTACAACCAATTGCATTGGCCAGGGCAGACATCCAGATACATCTTTTGCTCAAGTTCAACTGGAATCTTCAGAACTATAGTCATTGGAATTCAGTGGTGGACCTTTATATTGAATGACATCACACCAGTATGACCGTGGTTGGGAAACTTCTGCAAGCCACTGAATATCCTTCTGGATATGACACTGCACTGGCAGTTCTTTATAATAACTACAGTCTCTATCTGTGTTATTGTATGGGGGCGCAAGTACGTCAAGAAATGCTGCAACATCTGTCAATGGTTTGATTTCATGAAAGTTCCCCTCTGAGGGGCTTAAAATACAACAATTATCAGAGTCAGCCAATATTACATCCTGGTTCCTTTTTACTGTTACTATGTGTGGTGGCGGTGTTCTCGAAAACTCTACACCTGATGGTAGGGGTTGTGAGTCAACTTTAGTGTAAGAAGTTATTTTCACAGAACCACTTATCACTTTTAAAAGTCCAAACATATGAGGGTGATCGTGAAGAGGTAAACTACCTCCCGACTTTACAATGAACACTGCCAGTGTAAAATGACAATTTTGGTGTACGTTCATGCAGGTCACTGGTGCCACATCTCCATGCTTTTTAAGAGCTTTGTCACGCAAAACAACTTCATTTGGATCAAAGTTTAAATCTTCGGCTTTAATTTCATTTAATGTCTGTATGATAGGATAAAGCGTCTCTTTTGTTACCAACTCATTGGGTTTAGGTTGGCCAGCAAAGATCTTGTAGGAGAGTTGTGCCAGCCTTTGAATGGGCGTCGCCATCTTGAGCATTTTCAGCTTGTTTGACGACCTGTAATCTCATACCCACATTTTTTTCTAAATATCATAGCATCATCGACGAGTCACTCCAAATAGATCTGTCGCATTCTTAAAAAAATCCTAAAAAAATTAAAATACCATCAGATGAACAAACTATGGGTGATTAAACTACGCGCTTACATAATTATGTTAAAAGTTTATTAGTAAGTGGATGCCGAGATTACTAAGTTCGACATTTTTTAACTTCGGGAACAAAAGTTTTGTTGTTTGTCAACACAGTAAATTAATCGTCGAAGGTGGATGCTCAACTGTACAGAAAATTAATAATTTTATTTCTGCGTGTGGAGAAACAAAAGGAAAGTCTCTGGGGCAGACCATAAAGAAAACTGGAGAGATATTAAGATCTGAATTTACTTTTTCGGTTGGTTCTATCTAACACTTAGATCTAGATCTAGATTCTAGATCTAAGTCTGGTCTAGTTTAGAGCTAAACAGAGAACGCTCCCGATTCTAAAAATCTGCCTATTGTCAGTATTGAAGCTAAAATCTGGACCAGCAATTTTAATTCAGATTAGAGGCACAGACTAGACAGTATAAATTTGAGCCTATATCTAGATCTAGATTGAAATTTTTATCCAAACAATGGAATCCAGATCTTCCAATAGATGTTAACAGGATACACCCACATGGAGACAAATGATTGTGCCCTTAGAGCATCCTACTCTTAGAGTTCTGTGAACCTTTGCCACTGAAAATGAGTTGGTAAGATTCCCAATGATCCTCATGGTTTTCACTTTACATGTCTATCGATTGTTGGAAATTTAATTTGCAGTTTCTAATTTACCAGGGATTACTTTATAGCTCAGCAGTCTAGTACAGCACACAGCAAAGCAATGTGAATCAACCCAAGGCTTTTTTCATCACATGGGCTTTATCATTGAAAGAAATTTATGGATAGTGCCAAGGGCCTATATCTTGCCAGAACCTTTCCCTTCTGAAAAACATGGATTCGAAAAATGGTCCTGACATCTTAAGGGACATATGTTTAACACAATACGCTCATCCTATGTTCACATGGAAAAAAAAAGTATCTTCACCCATGACATAAAAGAAAAGTTGGCACATTTTTGCTTTGGTTATGAATACATACTATCGTATTATAACTGATGCCAAAATAAGATCTATGAGGGGAAAGGTCTTTCATGGAAGGATAGAAGAGTAGTAATGGTATATAAATGATTCATGAGAGGTAGGAGTATGACTATGACTGAGTGAGTCAGTAGAATGAACTAATTATAAGCTTACAAATGGCAGTGCTCAGAGCTTTCCAGTCAGTTATCAATAATGCTGTCGCCAGGGTATCTCAGGAGAAGAGGCATGGAGAGGACAGAAGAGCAGAGTTAAACTTAAAGGCTAAACTTGCAACACGTAAAATCAATACTTTTTACATATAGGCTTATTGCCTAAAGGCATCACCTTCACCTGAATGAATGCCAGCAATCCAAGAGCAGCAAACAGCCGGCTGCCTCAGGCAATGAAGGCCTGTGCATTGATTTTGTAACTTCTAATTTAAACTGGTGTTTTGAATAGACATGTTTTTCTATTGCATTACTCTTAATTTGAAATCTCATAGAAGTATCTATTTTAAAAAATGTTCTGCCTTGCCCGAAGATTTTATAACCACTCAAAATCTTTTTGTTTAGTTGCCAGAATGAAAACATTTTAGTATTGGATTATTTATATTAGAATAATTTATAATTATCAATCAATCTTAAATATATACTGATCAGCATCCCTCTGCAATATTTCATGGTTGCAGATTTGCTAAAATGATGCATTTCCATTTCATGTCATTCCCCTCCTGTTATAGTGCCACACTGTTTTTCGTGTATCATTGATAATACAAGAGTTAAAAGAAAAACTGAGAAAATTTTTCTGTCCCTTTATCATCTTATCTCTTTAAAAGTTACACGTATTATTTAGCGATGTCTGACAAGATGGGGTAGACAAACTTTGTGTTACAATAACTATATCTCTGCCCTGTCATTGTGAGGAGAGGAATCTAAGATCTGAAGTATAGTGGCACATAGTTGAGCCAATAGATTGAAGCAGCCTCTTTCCTACTGATATTCTTTTTTTTTTCAACTTAAATGCTTTTGCATCATGCATTGAGAGGTGATGAAATATATGCAGACTTTACTTAAACTCTTGATCTTTTTTTTAAATTTAACCTTGTTTGGTTATAGATAGTTGTGGAGCTCAGCAGAGGCTGCTGACGAAATGTAATATATCTGACAGCCTTCTTGAGATTTAGCCATGAAAATCCTAATTTTATTTTAAGATACTACGTGATTGGAATAAATATAGGGGTTTTGTTCATAATGTCAACCTTTTCAGGCTATGAAACTTAACAGTGCTAATATTTGGGATTTTCTATCTCTCTCCTCATCTTTTTTTTTAGTTAAATCATTTGTCGTACATTCATCTCTAACTTGGAAAAATTAAAAGTTAAACAATTTTTCCCTTTGTTTAGTTCTCCACTAACCTTCTTGGATATCCATATTATTTTTATTATTTTTATTTTTTTATTTTTTTTTTGGGTGGGGTGGGGGGGGGAGGAAATGTTCCCAACCTTATCCACACATATTTTACGATAGTACCCATACATATGGAGTAATTTCAAATAGGTAAAAAAAACTGAATTGTACTCATCTTTACATTGGGGGTGATAAATGTATCCACACTTTTAGTGGAATAAACCAGGTTACACCTATCTACAAACCGGTCGTTACAAAATCACTCCACTGTGATCAATAAGTATTTTTAAACAAATGAAAATGACACGTAGGGTAATAAAGTCACCCCCAATGAACAGATAGGGTTAAGATGGGAAAATGAGGCACACGACATTGCATGTATATCCAATTCATGATTTTATTCTCTTGTTTCAGGAACCCTTTTAGCCGATCTTCTTCCTCTGCTCCAAAAAAGGCGGTTTTGTCTAGAACGGTAAGTTTTTGGGGTTATTTCCCCAGTGATTTCTGCTTTTGTATTGAAAGTTTTTTTTTTTCATTTTAAGAAGTGTCGGGTAAAATCGCCACCACTTCACTCTTCTCATTTTAAATAGACTAATCTTAAAACACCCTTCACAGACGAGTTCAAGTGTCAAATCAAACAAGGGAGGACATATCGTGCATTTTATTTCATCAGCCAATCAGCATGATTTAAGCAATAGTGCCTAAATCTATTTGCTTAATTTCAAGCTGGTCTCTGTCCTTCTCACTCTTACTTGCTCTCTTACTTTATCGCATTTGCTACTTCTGGTACTTTTTCGATTCTTGCTTGTCCATTGTTTCTTTGAAGCCATTATTTCTTCCCTCGTTGTTGATTTTTTTAATATAATTACATCATTAACGTCTTTGCTTTCCTTTTTGTTGCTTTTTGCCACTATTTACATGATTTCATTGTAAATTTTGAATAAACTGTTTCACAGTGCAAGAAGCTAATTTGGCCACACCAGCCGGCTAATTTCACCATTTCTATTGTACATGATATTTTATTGATTTTTGTACCATTCAAAGTTGAATGTTAAGCCTTTCTGGAAACTGCTCTTGCTTTTTTTTTTTAAATATAAAACCTTACTTTTAATAAACATCTAACGATTACTGTTAGATTGTAATTATGTCATGCTAATATAGAAATTGCACTGTTGTTCCAATTTATTATTGTGTAAAGAATACAAACATTGTTGATTAAAAAAAGAGGTGTTTAAAAATATTAAATAAAAACAATAAAATAACAGCAGCAATGTCTTAGCATATAACGTTAACTAATATCTCATTATAATGACAAATACTCTCCAGTGGTGGCCAATTTACCCGATCCTGGTTGTCATTAAAACAAGACTAAAAATACAATTGAAAGGAAATAGACATAGCCAATCAATAGCTAAAATGAGCGTGGAAGGATTGCTAGTTATTCTTGACTGTTTGTAATCGGCTTGAGACGCATAGAAGGAGGGAGAGACCTTGTCTCTTGCATGCCTATTCCAACATGGCAAAATAACCTGACGCTACGTTAAATCAGTGTTAGAGATAATGAATTTCATTGAAAAATAATTTTCAAGCTTTTGGCTTTGCATTTTAATCTTCCTTCCTTCATTCTTTACTTTTCATGAACGTGTATTATGTTTTCTTTTCTTTACTTTGCAGGTCCAATGCAAAGACGAAATTGTGGATTTAATGTGCTTTAATAAGAATTAATATATGTTCTCAAATTTTTTCTGCTATTTGTAAACTAGGATAAAACTTTGATTATTTAGATATTCTGTCTTTTACATTTTTTGAAATGTTTCTTCAGTTTACTTTCTATTCTGTCAAATCATTTATTCTCTTTTCAGTCTCAGCGAGATTTTGAGAGAGAAGTGAAGCGTCTTGATGAGTGAGTAGTTTTTAGGATCTGATTGGATCTGTTAGATTAGTCATTACATGCAGGGTAATATGGATTCTTGCATCTGTTACGTTATTGATTACATGTGCTAATTGCAGGATAGCATTGATTCTTTGAATTTTTAAAAGGAAATTTGATGTTTTGCGGTTTTAAGACATTGAAGGGCAACAACCACATCCAATTAATGTATACGTATTTATAAAATGGCCTTTTTTTCTTTCTTGGTGATGGTAGCAATCAAAGATTGAAATCAACATGCTCTTGCAATAAAAAAACAAAACAAAACAATCAAAGCCCTTGGACTTAAGTTGTTTTCATTTTTATGTCATAGCATGTTATATTTTCTCGACATCTTTCCTCTCAAAGTAACCTGAATAATATACAACTTTATTGAAATTTTACTTTTTCTAAGTTTCTACAAAAATGTTATATTTAGATGGGGATTCTCTCTCAAGTTAAGGTTAGACTTGGTTAGATATGATTTGAACAAAACAGCAGATAACCAAGCTAAGGATGAAACAGAAACATCCTAAATGTCATTCAAAAGCTCTAAGTACATACCAAGCTGTTCGACTTTTCAACCACTTACTGACTAGACAAACTTCCTGTTGATTATATGCTAGCCTTTTTAAAAAAAATTAATTTATAGCATATGCTGTACTGAACAGAGTGGGCTAGGTAGGTTTTGTTGTCATTTTATTTTATTTAATATGTGAATATTCTTGTATGGTTTGTTCTTGTTTTGTGTCTGACGAAGGCGTAAAACCGAAAGCTCACGTGTTTTGTTTTGTAAATTTTGGAACTGCACTCCACCTATTTTTTTTACGGTACTTTGTTGTCATCTGCTAGTTTTGCTCTGGTGGCATGAGCAAAATTTGTAGACAATCCTGTTGTTTGAAGTCTAAGCAATAATTAAGAACTTGCAAGCGCTAACAGTCAACTGGCACCATATACATCACACTGGGCAAAGGGATGGGATGGGTGGGGGTAAAGATAAGGAGGTCCCTCTTGCTTGTGATCCAAGGTGTCTGTTGTCCTCTGAGTCAGAGAGACAGGCATAGGCATAGGTTATTTGTTTAAACAGTGATCAGCGCAGCTTGTGTCAGATACATGGCGGAAAATTAATCTTTTTAGGTCTACAATTTGACAACAAGAACAATTTACAAAGCCATCATGTGTTTATTCTTATGATCCAAATTTGTTTCTTATATTTAGGGGCTGATTTTTCATTGGATGAGTTTTATAACTTGGTAATAGTCCGATGAAAAGGTAGAAAAAATAAGAAAACAAAGATAGAATTAGCACGGGTATACAGATTAGTTTGACAAATCCATGATTTTGAAGTATCCATTTTGGACGTATGCATCACAAAATTGTTTGAAATTTCAGAGAAGAAGGAAGGTCAGGACTGTATCATTTTCTCATGTGCTGTCAGTAGTAGCAATGATTTAGGACAACACAGGATATGTAAGAGCTGGTTATCAGGGTATATCTGAGGTTAAGCCTTGTAGTTATTGTGGATGAAGTGAGGATCTCATCATGTGAGTCGTCACTACAGCATTGCTTAACATGATCTTATTTGATATAGGTCTTAAACGCTCTTGTATTGGATCACTTCAGTAATCACTCAACTTGTCTCTGTGTCCAAAATATTGATAGTTGGCAACAATGATGACTGGGTGACAACTTTTCTCCATATTTCTCTATTTTTAGTTTTTTGAAAGTCATCTGTCTTTTTCATTCTGTTTTCTCTATATCTGTTTTTCTTTTTTGTTCTACTGAATGGCCTTTAACAAACTATCTAAACTAGGAAAACGCAATCTTTGATTAAATGTATTTACTGACGTTCTAGATTCCTCACTTTGCAAAATGTATTTTGGAGCTTGTTTGTTGAAACAGCTCCGAGTAAGTTTTAAAAATGTCTTGACCACTTTTAGGCTGGAGGAACTGACAAGAAGGCTCTATAAAGATGGCAAAAGACTCACTGAGGCAAACAATGGTAAGTTTTGGTTTGTCAATTCCTTATCCATTGATGCTTGAGAGGTGAATGATTACTTGTATTTTGCTTTTTAGAAACATCTCATTCTCAGTGGTAATATAGGCTCATCTTCTTCTTCTTCTTTTTAGAGCAAAAACAAGAGTGTTGGGGGTTGTCCTCATGTAAAAATTGTATTCAGAATCAGGTTGACGAAAATCATTGACTTTAATTTTAAGCTTGTCTAATAAAATTTTTATTCTGTGCAGATCTCCATTTCTGTACTTCCAATCAATAAGCTACAGAATTTATCTCCTAAAACTCTCATATTCAGTCACATCTTTTCCTGGATAGCTTATGCCATAAGGCTTTTAAATTTTGTCATTTTCTAACATCTGAAAATAGAGGATCATGCTATTTTTTTGTCATCATTGCATAATTCTGTTGATCTTATAGTCTCAACCTCAGAATAATTACCATTACTCCTTAGAGTTTACTTTTGTTATCCCCAGCCGTTGCCAAGTCGGAACGCAAGTTATCCCAGGAGCTTTTGTCCACTGCTCTGTGTCAGACGGAAGAAAAATTCAAATGGCAGATAAATGAGTGGGACTCCTCCATGATCAGGATGGACATGCACATGACAGATAGGGTCAGTTTGGGAGGAAAAAAAAATAGACTGACCTTCTCAGCCTCCCCTTGATGGTCATTTCATGACAGTCCCATAGAAAAGTGACAGAGGAAATTTGTTGTCATTTTAATCTGAAACTAAGAGATACAGTTAAGGATGCTGTTACAGTTAAATTAATTTTGTTTTCACTTTTTCTCTATGTTGTATGATTTGTGGTTGGAAGTACTTATTTACTCTGTGTTTAAAATCAATAAATATAATTATCATCAATTTACATTGAATCTTAAAGGCTTAAAGCCCACCCTATTCTAAGGTTATAAATAGCAATGTTGAAAAAAAAAAAGGACATGCACCATCAAATTCTGGGAGAATTGCTTTGTACTGAGGCTATAAAATGTCATTGTTTAAAAAACATTAGGTATTTTTTAATGCATCAATTCTCACAATAGATGAATATGACATCACTCAGAGTTATTTTTTTTTTGTTTTTGTATTTTTCTCAGAATGTAAAACTGCATCGGACAGTCTTGGAACCGCTTAAAAAGTAAGTGATATTTACCAAGGGCCGTTGATAGAAAGTCAGTGATATGGATCCAGATAAAACTCAGTTCCCAATAAATGGGGAGGATTAGATTTTTAACCTATTAATCAAATTACAAAAGTAAATCTCCAAATGGTGAATTAGGTATTGAAAACGATGATGATATTCTAACCTTCAGTTGCGAAACCAAACATAAAGATATGGAATATCAGTGAAGCAAAAAAGAGTAAAGACAATCTCTGTCTGTAGGTATATGTTTCATGTTACAATGAATTACGCTGTCTTATCAATACCTGCATCAGTACAAAATTTTAATGGACTCTGGTGGAATCTGAAGCACATGTAATGATAGTTGTAGACATGACACATCTTGAGAGCTTTAACAAGTCTGATTTTGGACTGTAATGATTTTTGTCGACCAAAGATAGATCATATGGCTTAGTTATTTTTGCCAATTTTATTATGACCTAAATGTAATTTTGTAAACGGTATCTTGGTGTAAGGTTAAACTGTCTACATTAGAGTTTGTGCGGCAAAAAGGCAGCTTAACTCTTTGAGTCCGTGCCCCAAATTCACATTTGGACGGAGGCCTTAGAAGGAAGTGCTTTACAGTACAGGAGTTGTTAATTTTATTTCCTTACAGTGTAATTATTATGAATAGATATTATATAGTATAGCATATCATATTGAAGGTAATTGAATAAATTTTATGGGAAACAAAAAATTGATTCTGCTTTCACTTCACTTTGTATAGTTGGCGATAAAATAAAAGCCTCTATAAAGAGTCTATCTAGTGGCCGCTCGTCCAAAACTGAAACTAGATCGGCCATACTCTGCGGCCGCTCGGATTCAAAGAGTTAAGGATTATTTGAAAAATAAAGTTTAGGATCACGATAAAATTGATTAATGGAAATGGTTCTTTATTAGACAATTTTTAGAAAAGAAATTAATGATTATTTTCAAATCTTTTCACATGTATACTCCTGCGTCTTCTTTTGCTGCTTTTATCCAATGTAATTTTTTTTTACCGAGGATCAATAGTAAGAAGATGTCACAAGAGCCTTCTTGCAGAGCAAGGCTCTGCATGCTGGATGTCATCATGTAAAACTAAACCTTTGAATTCTCAAGATCGTTAAAAAAAAAAAATAAATCTTGATTTTACAGCTGAACGGCCAAAACTGCAGTGTTTTTCTTGAGAAAATTTCATAATTCTGGGGTTTTGTTTTTTTGTTGTGTTTTTTTTTTACAGATACGTCAGCATTTTTCCATATGCCCAGGTTGCTGTTAAGAAGAGAGATCAGTGTTTGCAGGTAAAAAAATATTGTCCATCTAAAAATGGTTGATACTGAACTCACCCTTTAAGTCTCCTAAATTATCTTATTATAATAATAATGATAATGATTATACAGATTATTTCTAGAGCACTCTCCCTAAAAATTCAGCTTATAGTGCTTTTACACATTAAGATCTTATTGGCGAAGGATGTGACATTAAAAAAATTATATGTATATTATTACAAAATGTGCAATCACAATAGCACTTATGCATATAAGAACATACATTTAACTAAGGTAGGCGATGGAACAAATGCTGTTAGTTCTCTTATATGGATACACTCATAACAGGCTTGAGACAGAGATATAACGGTGCTCCGATAGTAGTAATGGTTGTTGTAGCAACATAGACAGTAAATGTAAAAACACTATAAGTAGTAGCAGAGGGATTCACAAGAACTTTTTTTTAATTCAACTCAATTTTAAGGAAAAGCACAAAAACACTACTACCATTAAAATTCTTGCACAATTTAAAAATAACTGCAATTGTACCTTCTTTTCTCTGAAAGAAATAAATTTATATTCATTTGATTTAAAATAATTTATTTTATTAGGAGTTCCAGAAATGCCAGGACAAAGTGAGCAAATACCAGGAGAGAGACAGGACAGGACAAAACGCTGTCAAACTGGATATGGTGAGAGCTGATAATCATGGAACAGTGATGCCAACTGGATAGAATTTTTTTAACTGAACTTTTTCCTGCAATGTGGCGGCCTGGCATATTGAATAGTGGTATCTAAACACATCTGTAGAACCTTACCCGTAGCAAGTAAAAAACTCAATAAAACAATTGCACCCCCTCTCTTGCTCTTTCATCCAGACACTAGATTTAGTTCTAGACCTGATTCCTCCACATTAGATATGGATCCAGAATCAAGAATCTAGACCTAGATTTCATCCAGATACTAGATCTAGTTCTAAATCTAATCCCTCCATATCAAACTAATTTCTATAGATATATATATATATAAATCTAGACCAGATCTAAATCAAATCTTAACTCTAGATCTAACCTCTCAACATCGAGTTAGATCTAACTTAGATTCTAGACCTATACCGTCAGAGCAGCTGCTGCGCCCAACACTATCCCCCACTTTAATCATTTGTTGAAAACCACACCAAGCACATCTAATCTAGACCTAAACTTTGAAAAATTATTTAAGCCCTTCCATTGGCATAAATCTAGATTCTAGATAGAGGTTACCTTTAGATCAATCTTATTTTACAATATAGCACAATCCAAAAGAAAGATTGAGACCTCTAACCTAGATTATAGATAGATCTGATCTAGATCTACATCACCACAGCATGCCTGGACAGTAAAAGCCTTCAGATTAAACGTTTCCTAAGTCACTTACGGGTTACCTAAATTTTGTAACATTTTTGTACTTTTTACAGTTCGCAATTTCCGGCAAATGTTCCCTCTTTCCCCCTTTTCCATAATTCCTAGCAGAGTTGCACCATGACTGACAGAAGAATTTGACGGACCTTAACGGAAATTTGATCGGCAATTTTTTTCCGTGAAAATCTGTAAATTAACCGAAAATTGGCATCACTGATGGAAGTCATCCCTCAAAATATAACATCTATAATCTTAGGTGTTGTTTCTAAATGTAATCTGGGGAAGATGTGATACTACAAACTCAGATACCAAAAGCTGCTGTCTGATGAATGAAGAAGGGTGTGTCATTCGATAATCTCAAATGCAAACTGAATTTTTGCTGTTGTTTAAAGCTCAATGGTTGAATGTTGCTTGATTCTTTTAATTTAATGGAATATAAGTTGGTTTTTATGTGACATTCAATGACCACAGATATAATACTATAGGCAGAATAGCTCACACTCAAGCAGGGCCAGTAACCGACAGTGCGTTTACGGCTGATTTTTATCACATAACTTCACCAAATATTTCCAGTAGCAAATTGATGCCTTATTGATTTCGTCACAATTTTAAGTGTGTCACTGCGACATAGATTGAGGTATTGATTACATGAGCAATGGAAAATTAAGACTCCTTCATTTAGAACTGCACTTCAGGTTTGTAAAGTTTCTAACAATTTTGATGCCGGGAAAAATGCCTGACAGAATATTCTGACTTGTGAAAAAAAAAAATAACCCAATTCAGATCTTCCAACTAGGTATTGACAGAAACTCTGGCCTTATGTCTCTCATATATTCACAACTTGTACTAAGACTAACCTGGCTGAGATAATACGCACCATTACACCAGGCTAGGCTACAGCAAGTAGTCCCATTTTGTGCCAAAAGTTGTTCAAATTAGTCATAAAAAAGGTATATTTAAGAACCCTTTTTTTTTTTTTTAAGTTTTGCGTGGAAGCATGTCCCCAGACTTGCTAGCAATCTCCACCTTTGGCACTTGATGTTAGACTTTGGAAGATGTGTTAAAAATATGGTGAAAAAAAATTTCTGACAATTTTGATCAGAGGCACTTACATGTCTGCATATTTGTCAGCTCCTTTCGTTTGGATTTGTTCCTCCCGAATAGCATTGTTGTTATTGTGGTTCACCCTCCTCAAATCCTGATTGGTCATGTGACATTTTGTTCGTTCCTCCCTTGACTCATGGAGTTGATACAGACCCAATCCTACGTATGTTAATGTCTTGGTTAAAAATTGGAAGAATAAGAGGAATCTAAGCAATTGTCAAATGCTTTTTTTTATCAAATTCAGATTTCTAAGATTCAACAAATGCTTATGTTATGAATCAGTCAATCTATCAGGTGCCCTGCTCTTTAGCATTGACATCTCTATCCCTGGTCTTTTCACTGCATCAGTCACTTATCCTACTTTTAGCCCCTTTGTTAGTCCATCCAACATAGCTTCCCCTGCTGCGTTTTCCTTCAATCATTCCTGATGTTGTAGGTTCTCTCTCCTCATTACACGGCCAAAAAAGGTTGCCTGATGTTTACTTATTCTATCTGTGATTGATATTGTTGTGTCAGCTTCTTGTAACATTGTTGAGTTTGATTTCTTTGTTGTCCATGAGATTCATAGTATTCATTGTAGGAACCACATTTTTGTTGTCTCCAGTTTCTTTTGTGACTGTTTTGAAACTGTCCAGGCCTCACATCCATACATAAGAATGGCTTCGATATAGTACTCCATGGCTCTTCTATTTGTATGAATCAAGATGTGGTTAATTGTTAGTACTGATTTCATTCTCTGGAAACTCTTTTTTGCTTGCACTATTCTTGCAGTTTCAGTGTTGTTGTGTCCATTGCTTCATATTAAAGTATTTGAGTATTTGCATTGATCCCTTTGCTTGAGTTTATTCATATAGATAAACATGTTGATCTGTTGACACTCATTGTTTTAACTGACAACCATCACTTTTATCTTTTTGTTATTCAATTCCATTCTTTCTTTCTGCTTTCTTATTCAACAATTGTTATTTTCTTTCCTTGCTGCAATTAATGCAGTGTCATCAGTCATCAGTGTTTACGCTGTGCCTTTCTTCTTTAATTCTTGGGTATTCTTACAGGTTTCGCATTATCATTTCATTGAAGAGAGAGAAAAGGTTTGAAGAAAGCACACATCCTTGTCTGACTCCGCCTTTATTTTTTTAAATGAACTGAATTCACAATCAACTCGCAATGCTGCTATCTGTTCCCAATACTCGCAAATCTTTTCCATCTAATGGTCTATCTTCAACAGTATTTTGTATTTTGTATGATTATCTCATCACACACTCTGTCAATATCTTTTTGTAGTCAATGAAGCACATATATACCTCTTTTTGTATTTCTAGAGCTCGTTCAGTTTCTTTCGAAACTTGTATCTTATTGTGCCTTTTCCCTCCACAAAGCCTCAAAATTCCTCTGCTATTTCTGGTTTGATTTTGTTTCTGACTCGGATTCTTAAAAGTTTTTATGATATGCCTCATAAGACTGATCTTTCTATATCACACTCTGTTGCCCCTGGTTTCTGTCATAAATATAGATTTGGAGATGTCTGGTGGAATCTGACCTGTGTCATAGATTTTGTTGTTATGAATAGCGGTTATATATTAAATAACATACACCTCTAGCACTTAAATAAGTTTCATGAGATCAGATTCAAAACCTTAAAGTAAAACCTCTTTTCTAAGTATTTTTGGATATTGGAAGGCACTTGGCACATTCCCTGGACTGTAATACTGACTTGCTCTGCAGTTCTTGACTTGAGAGCTGATATCAACATTCACTCTACTGCCCTGTTGTGGCTAGGCTAAATAGAGAGATTTAATCCATCGCACTACTAGAAAGCAGAATGATTCTGGGTGTAAAAAAAATATATATATAGCTTTTATTCTACATATGATGGGTATAGTACTGTACGTCTTTTAAAGACAGACTATAATTTAAATATACCTATTTTTTAGATTTTATTTTAGAGAGAAAAAACTTTTGTTTTCATGCTTTGCATCAAATCAAACAAATTAAGTCTATGCCATTTGAATTGAGAAGATACAATTAAGATTCCATATTTCTTTGTTGTAATAATACAAAAATGTTAGAACTATATGTAACATGATAAACACAAGAACATTTTTCAACATTTCTTTCTCTGGGGCTGCTAATTTGCATGGCATCAATAATGGTTATTTTGTTTTGTTCAATATTGTTTAGATATGTACGTGTCGCTGAGAGCATAAAGGTTATGGTAAAAATCATACACACCAAGAAAAAGAATCTATTTTATTACTTTAAAATGAATAAAAGCAAAGTGTAATACTTATTGCTATTGTCATTCATTTAGGCCTACTGAGCATTTTTAAGCTTTGTTTGGATAAGCTAAATAATCATTTTTATTTTCATTCTAATAGAATGCATCATAATATTTCACTCCAATGCAGGCTAAAAAAACATTAGGAACAGCCCAAGCAGACTTTACTTCTCAAAATGACGCTCTCATGGTCGATGTTCCAAAGATGATCGACACTCGAACAGATTACTTCCAGCCTTCTCTAGAGGCAGATATAAAATCTGAAGTGAGAATTTTGTGACTGCATATGAAATTTTATCACCAACACTTGCAATTGCAGTTCATTTGATCCACTTGTGTTTTTTTTTGTGTGTGTGTTTTTTGTTTACAGTTTGAATATAGATGTAATGCACCAGTATGATTTTGATGTTTCTTTTCCATATTCTAATACATGTAAATCGAATTTCTACTCTACTCCCAAAGTGTCATGTCAGAGCTTCACTATTGCCAGTGTTTGGTTTTTATAAAAAAAAAAAGGGTTGTTCATTTTTAGGTATATGTTCTGTGGCATATTGAACATTGCTTGCCTACAGTTTGTATATATAATACTCACTGAATCATGAATATTACTTGAAATGTTTTTGGCACAGAGCCAGGAATGATAAGACAATTAGGCTTTTATAATATGGTGAAGGATCTCATTGTCTTTGCTAGCTGACAACGTCATAAAATGGAATGTCAACTCTCAGGTAAAATAATCAATTTAAAAGCTGCACCTACAATCTCTTGAAACTGAATTGGTTCTTTGAGCTATAATACTCACTGAATCATGAATATTACTTGAAATGTTTTTGGCACAGAGCCAGGAATGATAAGACAATTAGGCTTTTATAATATGGTGAAGGATCTCATTGTCTTTGCTAGCTGACAACGTCATAAAATGGAATGTCAACTCTCAGGTAAAATAATCAATTTAAAAGCTGCACCTACAATCTCTTGAAACTGAATTGGTTCTTTGAGCCTACTCTTTATTTGGTAATATTAAAAAGCTGAAATGAACAGTGTAGTCATGTTTTTACTTTTTTTTTGTGATAAGTTGGATTTGCACCATTTGCTGTCTTTTAAATATGTAATACTCACTCCCATTTTTTATTACATGTATTTAATTGTTCAAGTATATTCGCAATCTTTCTTCATTATTTCAGGTGCAATACACAACAGAGGCAGTTAAAGTGTATGGGGAGCTGTCAAACTTAATGAATGGACACAAACAACAATCTCGACATGATTATGCCTCACTGATACAGCAAGCTCTCACCGAGTTAAAAGCTTTGTCCATAACTACAGACTAGATTACTATTATTTGGTTCATGCTATGTTTCATTCTTTTATTACACCACAATTGCCTTAGTTTTCAAATATCATACATTCAGAATGTGTGTGAGCATGCTTTTAGTATTTATGAATGAAAGTACCCAGATTAATCAGGTTTGAATTTTTAATATTTTTATTTTCAACTGGTTTATTTTGCTTGCTACTTAGTGCACCAGCTTCATTATTAAAGATAACCATTTGCATGGTACATGTATAAATTAGACATTAGATGTCATGGATCTTCTTTCATCACTGCTGTGATATCTTCAAAGCCATGGAGCTAGATGGTGTTGGTATAACTATAAATGTTGTTAAAACTGCAGTTTACCTAATTTCTATATAATCTTTCTTCTTGTCTATTAAATTTTATATCTATATTTTCATGCATTTACAGTTACTCCCTTTTGTAAAACTTTAAAATATCATATATTGCCTTGCTTGTTTTCACCAGAGCTTTTCCATTCCTGCTTCAGTTCATGTCATTTTCGTTTATTGTCTTCACCTTCAGTTCATGGCACTTGCCTGTGTTCGCACTATCAAAAGCAAGTGCAGTAGTCACACTCACAGCCAACTACTTTGAAGTAACAAAACTTTGCACTCTTAGAAATGATTGCCTTTTCACATTATCATTTCTCACTGATTTTGCAAGTCCTTGCAATCTTGTTCAAGCAGGTTTGGATTCAATTAATTTATATCTTGGATTCTTCAACAAGGCCTTTTTGAAAAGTGAACATTTTTGCTCTTTTTTTTCTCCCAATTACTTTTAGTATAGTCGTAACTCAAGGGATTGCCTTTATCAGTAAAAGAAATCTATGGTTAGGGAGAGTGTGAACTTTTGACAAGTTAGCCCCAGCTTTGGCTAAACCTGTTGTAGACCATCATGAAATTGGAAAGACAGCTTGAGAGAAAGAATTGCTGGAAGATGTGCTAAAGCTCTGCAATGTGTAAAGTCACACCAACACTTGTAAGAACTGTCAATAAATTAAACCTCGATACAGCATGCTCCTGAGACGTTATTATAATGAAGATCATTGAACCTGAATGAAGACTTTGACAATCATAAAATAAGAGGCTAGAAGCTGCTTTGAGGAGAAAAGAGAACGAAGGAAGCAAATTGGCAGAAAGAGGCAACATGCACTCTCAAAATCGCTACGGTCTTTTTTTTTTCTTTTTTAATCTCAAACCTTACCAGCTCATTACAAATCTGGTAGTTTTGATTATTAGACCTCCTGATGGTGCTGGTTGCCTTGGCTAAGATTGAAATCCTCAGAGTCAATTCTCTGTATGCACAACATTTAGTTGCCAGGAATGGGAAGATTTTCAGTTGAAAATGATAAGCATCTGGAAGCCTCTGGTTGACACGGTCTGTCTTGCTAAGATTTCTGAAATCACTTGTTACAAGTTGATCCATCCAATTCAAATACCATCCTTCTTGTAACTCAGCTTTCATTCGAACTTGTGCAACAGTTTTCATCGTCTAGTCTGAGCAAGCTCTCTCCTTCCAACTAATCAAATGGCTCAAGGATCTTTAAAGCATAAACAATTTTATAAAATGAATTTGTTTTATTAATTCACATAGTCATTTTAAATTATGATTCTTTATCTCTATATAACAATTACAACTATATGTATTTGTTTGTATTTTATATATGATACGATATATGCGGGTGTGTGTGGGGGGAGGGGGAGCATGGGAAAACCCTTGGGATGTCGCTAAGTTTAGTTTTGCGCTAGACCTATTTTAATTCGATTTTCAAGTCCAAGTTTGAAAATGGAAATTTAATTTCTTTGGAAACTCCATTCATTTATCTTTTTTTTTTTGCTTAGTTTTGTTTATTTCTGAATTATCTGACCTTTGAATTAAATGATTTTGTGAAACCACTTCAGATAAGATTTCTTACGTTAAGTCTCAATGAAAAAAGTATGTTCATCTTATAAGACCATTTCCTTGAAACAACACTTTCTGAACTGGGAGATTTTAAAAATCCATAGTTCTTGACCTAAACAAGATAGAATCTTCAAATAGAAAGCAAAATACTCAGGATTATTCGCAAAATTTAAAACTGAGCTCATCTAATTTTTTTTTTAAATTGGACCCATGTAAAGGGTTTTCCATGTGCGCCCACACATGATTATAAATTTTAAGAGATTTATTCAGTTATCACCACCTTGAAACACCAAAGCTCATTCTGTATGGAAGAATATGGTACCTGGTATTGATTCAAATGAAATTTTTTAAGAAATCTATTGACGTTCATCACTTCCTTGTTTTTGCAATCTCACACAATGAAATAGGTTTATCATTTTCATTCTTTTCTTTCTTTTTTTAACAGATAGAGCAAAGTAGTACATTTGAAAAATAGCGTGTGCTCCCATGAATTCTTTTTATTTTATTTTTTTAAAACATTGTTGCAATGTTATGCAAGTTCTTTTAACTATTTTGTCCTGTTAGCAAGATACTATGAACTACAAAGGCATAGAATTGTCTTTTAGTGAGACTACTGTGTTTTACTGTTAATTTGGTCCCTGTATCATGTGATATATAATTTATTCCACAAATGATGATGAATAATTTGTGTAATTTTACATCTTTTCTTACTTTTCCTGTCTAATCTGATCACAATTCTTTTGTTCACTCTCAATGGCTATGACTTGATTGCTCAACATTATAAGCTTGCACTGAAGTGATCTTATAGCTTACAATGCAAAGTCCACTGTGGGGGCATTGCAATCAGTAAATGATTGTTTTGGAGTTAGAGAAGAGAGAGATTGTTTTGTGCTAATTGTTAGCAACATTAAAGTTGAAGTGCTTGATCTTAAATGGTTGGGTGAGATCGCTTAACTTGAAATAAGAAACGTAATATTCCTTACTATAGTCTGACTTGAGTTTAAGTTACTTGATGCCTACACTGAACTTTATGGTAGAGGGGTTAAATCGGTAGTGCAACTAGGCAACAAAAAGGCAGCAATTTTTTAAAACTTGTATAACTATAAGCATTCCTGGCTTATACAGATTTGAAACCTATGGCTTTGGTACCAAGTGTGTTAAGGTAGAAGAAGGATGGGGGTGATAGGTGAGTAAGATTGATCATTGATCTTTTTTTTTTCAAAATATTTCCATTAATAGTTCATGCAATTGTGCTTAAAAGGTTACGCAATTCATTATCTTGCCATTTTGTTCTCAATACCACGATTGGGTTATGTCCAAATCCAGAACTTCATTTGAGTTGCACAATTTTCATGATCATTTTGAGAGGTCTTGAATATCTTGTGGGTGGTTTCTGGAGATCTTCTCAAACTTTTAGTTATCTCTATGTTTGATAGGAAATGTCCCATTGATGTCATTTTCAGAATATTCAGATTGCTCAAGTTATTTTCAACGTGTTTTTCTTCATCAAAACATAATTAATACATGGCAACTATAATCAAACAATCATTTTGGGGAATTAAATGCTTTTGTAACATTGTGGTTTAGGAATAACACAGTAGCAAATCCAAAATCTTATATTTAGACTAATGACTACATGATTTCCTAGCAGCATGAAAATTATTGCATTCTCAATTGTTGTAATTTGAATTTCTAAATGATTGAATAGTTCATCTTCTGCACCCTAAACTTTTTGAGTGCTTTTATCATTGATATGTGTGTGTGTGTGTGTGTGTGTGTTTGATTTAGCATAAATCCACTCTCTGAAGAGTCCTGCCCTTCAAGTCAAACAGCTTTGAAATGTTTTCCTCAGGAAACAAGAGAAAATCTCTATAAAAATTATGATGAAATCCGGAGGCATATAACAGCGATGTCAGATCCATAAAATAACACTTATTGAGAAGTATACAGTGCTTTGAAAAGTTGCCTGGCTTATACGTAAACTTAGCGATTAATATGATAAAAGAAATCTTTAAAAAACATTTAATTTCACCACTGGGCACTGGTTTTGTGCAGCAGCAAGGATGTTCATAACATCTATACATGTACCTGTCATTCTACAAAGCATAGTGCATGGTCAGGTTTTTATTTTTTTAATTTGGTACACAGGGCTTTTTGAAACAACTGAGTTGGTTTGGGCTTGTTTTTAGCCCTTTGAAGTTCCATAACAAATACAGTTAATACCTCTAAAGTTTTCTGTAGAGACTAAGACTAGTAAGGGTAAGAGAAATTTCTAAGATGCCCAGAGCAGATCAGTTAAAAAGTGAATTTTAAAAAACAAAACAAAAACAGAAACATTAGGGTTTGATTTCTCACATCTTTTCTTTGTTTTTTTTCTTTAACTTTATGCTTGACCCCTAGCATTATTGCCGCTGTCTAGTTTTATCTTAAGTATTGCAAGCAGATAACACAGTGTCAAATAGTAGTAGCACTTAACTCATTGATATCAGAATAAATTTGGCTTCCAATCGGAATTAATTTAGGCTTCTATAGAGAGTTGCAACAACTGCCGATTTATGTGACATTCATAATAGAAAATGCATAGTTTTATATATCAAGGTAGAGGTAATTGAACAGAGAACAAAAAATATCCCATTCAAAGTTGCATAAGTTGTATTGTCTCCTTGTAGGTTCAGATTTTGATATGGGCCAGGCTCACTCATCCTCAGAATCAGATTTTGAGATAGATCGATCAAGATAGCTATAGATCTAGATCTAGATTGATCACTTTCATTGTCCATATCAATCTCTTTTTTTCATCTTCCAAAGATTGAAACAAGTCTGGGTAAAATTGCAGATATCGGCCCATTTCATGTTGGGCTTCACAATTGAATGTTTCCTGACGAAATAGAAACGATTTTAGAGCAACACAAAAATGCTTATATCTTAAAAGAATTTATAAAACCTTCATATTCATGTTCAGCATATCAATTTCATTAAGAAAATACAATTTTAAAGCTTAGGGTGAGATGGGACGATATCTGCAATAATAACCAAATCTGTAACTTCTTCAGCAACCAAGCGTCTCGGAGATCTGTTATTGACATTAGATCTAGAGTTGGGAGGTGTGGGTTTCAACGTGAGATTTTTATATATTTTTCTTTGAAACAATAAAACGTGGACAATACATATGTTGAAATAGCCACCAATGTTTATAATATTGGACTGTAGAACTCTCTACCAAAAGGAAACGCCAAATAGTAAAGGATGAACAAGCATAAAAATGATTTATCACGTTAGAAATGGTTCAACTCAAAAGCTAAGCACACAGCGTAGCTCTGTGGTTTGAGCAAAGCTGAGCTACGAAGGCTGTGTAGCCATGATTTCAATGGGTTAAATATATAGCTAAGGAAGAAATAAATTTGTTCCCTTTCACAAGTTAGTTATGCCTCTTTTCCTACAACTGAATTTAATAACTATAAATTATTTAAGTATTTATTCAAAATGAAAGACATTGGTTTTAAATACCGTAACAAAGACTTTGATATAGATCTAAATCTAGCAGATAAAAATCAAACATAAAAAAATTGCAAGAAATTAATACCCCTGACTAGTTATTTTCATTAGACTTTGATGACCAGCTGGACTGATGTGGATTGGGATGAAATGTAGTCATTATGTTGTAAGGAAACAGATCCACAAAAATGCATTTGGGAAGTAAGTGTAACAATTTTTTAATTAAGTTTTTCTTTTTGACTCTATTTAACCAAGCTCTACAAAAATTGAAGACACTAAACAACTTTTAAAGAAACAAACAAATCTTGAGTTCATGGATAGTTAAAATTTATTAATTTACATGACATTGAACATAACAAGTAAAGTTTTTGAAAAGTGTTTATTTAATTCTTGGCATCAGGAATTCCATTAAAATGCTGATCTGAATTTATTTTCTTTCTAATTTTATTTAGGAACAAAATATCCATTTCATATTCATATGAAGTTTTTTTTTCCTCATTTCTTTTCAGTGTTAGATAGGGCACATATGTTTGAACAAACTGATCTGGAATATACTTTCCATTTGAAGCATCCTAAAGTTCACTAAAAATTTCCAGTCGACAATGTTTGGTGCCTGATACTTTGTTGTTTCCAAATTATGAGAAAATCGTTATTTTTTAATCATTTATGACTGAATTCTAACCAAAGAGGGAGAAAAACTATCTGAAAATCAACCCTGCTCAACATTATTATCATTGGTAATGTGTATGTAGTAAGGTTTTGAATTTCAAAATTTCCAAATATATTTCATCATGTTTTTGACAAGCAAATCAAATTGAACCAAATGCTAAGAATAACTTAGCCTGTATCACTTTTACTCATTAACTGTCAGAAAAATGTAATAAAAATACCAAGATATTATTAAAAAAGTATTATATAAGTGGGCCTTTTTTTTTAACAGAAAGAGTGAGACTTGTCTTCATATCAGTTCACACATTCAACTAATCTTTTAAGGAAAAAAAAATTAAAATGGATGAATATGAAGTATTTGGGCTGAAAAAATTTGAATATCAGGATACAAAGAGAAATATGAAAGAAAGCCACAACCAAATATTTCAAGTTTCCCAAGGGTAGGATACAAGGAACTATTTGGAGTTACTTCTCATGTTTCAAAAATTAGAAAACATGCCCCTCTATAATATGGCAATTAAGATTTTTCTAGATACGAAAACCTTTAATGGGACTTAAAAACTCAGCCCTACCATTATAAAAAGGAATCATTTTTCTTTAAAAAAAAAAAAAAAGGGGAAAGAGTAGTTGTGATGGTAGAAGGCAGATACCCGTTCTGTAGGGGGTGGGGACTGGACTACGCTCCATCAAAAAAATTTTTTTTAAACAAATTAAGGATGCTAATTAACCGTTGGGATGCATTTTTCTATCTTTACCTATACCTTCAAGAATAAACATTGCTTTCCATGCTAAGGCTGAGAAAAAAAAAAAGGGAGAAATTTAGGCTCGAAAAAGAAAGGGAGAATACTGGTCAATAGGAGGGAGATTGTTTCCTTCATATTATTTGGGACCAAAGTACTAGGACAAATTTCAAAGACGTTGAAGCCATGGTGAGAAGCACATCTCAAAACTCATCAAAACTGTGTCTTTTTTAAGACTACCATTTGCCAATCTTGAAGCAAAAGACTGACATTTTTACCAAACTTTTCTTTGCCTTCTGTTCTCTACGTTTAAATCTCTTGTTTAGAACCCTTGCCTTACTTTGCCAACAGAAATTGAAAGTACAAACAACACAAGATAAGCAATATAAAAAATTGGAAGGGATCTTTTCCCCAACTTCCATCATTGTTTCAAAATTGAACATTATCTATTTTCCTGTACACACATTTAAATTTTCTGAAAGCTGATTTAACTTCCACATCAGAATGGTTTTTTTTTTTTTTTTTCAAAAACATAATTAAAAAGTAAGATAACATGCTTTCCAAGGTCAATGAAAAAATTTCAACATTTTGTTCATTATAATTTTGCTCCTTCGCTTAGATCTTGGTATTAAGATCTGGGCACTTCACATAATAACTGACCTATTGGACACATGTCATGCGGCATAGCGCATCATTGGGTTGGAAACACTGTTGACCCTATTTCCTAGCACCTTTGGCCTTTTTAAGCTTTGCTTCTTGTAGCATCTTCTGCAACTGTTCAATTTGTTTTGCCAGCTCGAGCTCATCCTCAGAATCATCACCTGTACCTTCAATCTGCAAAAGCAAGAGTTACAAATAGGTATAATAAAAAAGGCCATTTTTTAGTACAACGTGCTAAAATATCTTTGAGACGAAAAAAAAGTCTACATCAGATGTGACGAATAATCCAATTTAACAGAGGTAGTAATTAATCAAAAGCACAGCCATTTCAGGAAAATAGAAACATAGAAATGGAGGAATGGGTAAATAAAAAAAAAGACTGATCTGAAGAGGCTAGTCAAGTTAAATTTTTTTTCCTCACATTGTAACAAAATGTAAACAAAAGCACTCTGACCTTTCAAAGATGAATTATTTGTCTAGGCAGAATTATTCCAAAAGAGACCACCATTACATGAGGCTCCCAGTGTCCCAGTAACCACCTCTTTCAGTTATCAGATTTTGATTTAAGACAAAGAGATCAACAGCAGTCTAACTCACCTGAGGAGCAGCAGCAACTGCTTGAGATGGATCTGTGGCCATGCCAATCCTAACAAGATCCTGGCCCACATCTAGTATGCCTTGCCCATCATCAATAAGCAGAGATACCAGTAGGGTCCCATCGTCGTCCTCCTCGTGGACCTTGAGACGCAACTGCTTCTCGCTGAGCAGTGCAAGGTAAGTAGGCATGTCTGGATGTTCCCAGCCAGGGAATACTGGTGTCACTCCTGTAGGGGAAATAACACTGAATTAACGTATATTAAAAGAATAAGGTGGACGACTCTCCATAACATTTTGTTGACATAATTGGATTTTTGCTGATAATATTCTTGGAGGTCTCAGGCAGTTCAGACAATGCTGCTCATGCAGAGTTTGGGTGTCAGAGGAAGTGGAAGAATTGTACAAATAAAAGGTTCAAACATCCAAAGGCCGCAAATGAAATTCAGAATGGGGATGTCACAGATATCTAAGCATATGAATGCTATTCTGTCCACAAAGTGTGCTCTTTGTCCTGTTTTGATTACAATATTTTTCATGAATGACACAAATACACGGAATTATTGGGTTTGGTGTAATTTATACCAACTTTCAATGACTCATCAACCATACTACATTGAGATTGTGTCTCTAGAAACACTCATTCTAAAATCAATTAAAGTAAATCAAGTTTCAGAAAGACATTGTTGTGAAAACAATTAAAAGGCATACAAAATTTACAAAATTAAAAAATTCCACTTCCTTTGAAAACAATGTATAGCATAGGTTCAATTTACACAATACTTTCAAGCTATGATCTATTATTTTGGACACATAGCAAAATGTGCAGAGGGATTCCAAGAAATCTGTCAATTTTTACGTAGGTTTAAATCTCACCATAGAGCTTGCACTTGAGAATTCTTACTGGCATAGCAAGTCGCTTCCTCTCAAGGGGTCGGAGGTCACCAGCCGATTTTTCTTCACAGTTTCCAAAGTCAATATACTTGATACAAACTTGGGATCCCATAATCTGAGAGCAAAGATAAAGATAAAGTAATGTTATGTTGTGACAAACTTCAGATGATTGAAAAGAAAAAGAAATCTCCCTTAACCTCCCTCCTTAAGAAACCCCCACAGTATTTAAAAACTGTTCCATTAGGAAACTCTTAATGTTCAATTTGCCCGGCTCGCATTTATAAAGAGGGCTTAAATTGTACAATATTATGAAGCGTTCAATGCACTTCTGGCTCAAACTGCTTAGCTAGAAAACTGTTTACATATCGCTTTGTTTTTTGTTTTTGTAAATACCAGTCAAGTTACATATCTTATATTTTCCCTTTTGCTACTGTAAATCCTTTTGATAATTCATGCAATTATAACTAGTTGTTTTCCCCTCTGTCCTTTGACTTACCTTTTGGACAACACATCTGTACCAAGTACCTTGAAACTCGCTGATATAGAGTCCCCCAACAACAGGCGTGCATGTGAGCCCATGGGGAAGGTGACTCACATCTGACTGCAGGAGCTCTCCCATCATCATAAGCTCTGATCCCTCTGAGAAACAAAACACAGGGCACAATGAATACCTAAGAGACTAGAGGGTTAAAAGAGTTCACTGGATCCTGTCTGATTGACAAATTAAAATGTTACCAATTCAAATGGAGTTCCCATTTTTAACACTTTAATATACTTTTCATTAAATGACAACATAATGTATTCTGATAGGTCTCATGAATGACAATAGCCATACAATAAAATGCATGAAAATTAAGCATTTTTACAATAAAAGTAAACAAAGATATCACAACAAAAGTTTTATATCCTCTTTATGAGAAAAACTTTAACTTTGATGAAAAGAGGCTTTTTTGTACCAAAAATACTAATAAAAGGAAGCTTTTAACCTTGTCCCTTTTAGTTTCTTTTTAAAAAAAAAAGATAACAAAGAACTATGATTTCCTATGTATTGAGAGAAGAAAGAAATGTCATATTTTTCAACGTCAGAACATCTTTGTTGAGACAAAAAGAAGCATCTCAACCCATGTCAAGACATGCAGATAGTAACAGTTCGGAAAGCTGTTATCGTTCTTTACTGTGAAACTTAATTCAAAAAGGTATGATTTTATCTTCCATCAAATGAGGCATTTCATCATCTACATTATTAAAACTTTAACATTAAAAAATGAAACATTTCCATTCTACAATGGCAAAGCCGTTCATGTTATCTTTTTTTTATACCTTTTTCATTGTAGCGATGGCAGTAGAACTCATCGAGATTTGTCAGTTGCACTACGAAGGCATCAAACTCTGTCTCCGATGGCTTCTCATGGACAAGATCAATCAGCATGGGAATGTTGGTCACTGATGGCTTCTGACACGAAACAGAAATTTGAAATTCCATCGTATTTTCAAATCTCATATTTCAGTTGATTTTCAGAATACAATCAACATAATGATGAAAGATGAAGATACAAGTCACAATTTGAGACTGGTGGTTGTGGGAAGTTTGATAAATGAAGACAACCATCAAGAACATCTCATTGTTGAAAGGGAGGGTGGAGGAGAGGAAAGAGGCAGCAAGGTAAGAAAGAATGAGCGAAAAATGACTAAATAGAAATGTAATATTTAGAGAGTATGATAAATTAATTAAAAGGTGGATATAACAGAGGCAAAAATAAAAGAAAAGAGAGAAACATATAGGCAGCAAGAGAGAGAGTGAATAGAGGTAGGTGAAGAGAGAAGTGGGAAGCGGGGCTTGGGGGGGGGGAGAGTGCAAAGGGGATAGAAAAAAGAGGGAACAGGCAAGGAGAAAAATACAAAATCAGAGGAGAGTGTGAGAGCTCTTTAATAAACAATTCAACTGTCAAAATATATGTGACAGCGTCTTCATGCAACAGTCAAAATCTATGTGAACGGCGTCTTCATACAACTGTAAAAATCTATGTGAATGGCTTCTTCATACAACTGTAAAAATCTATGTGAATGGCTTCTTCATACAACTGTAAAAATCTATGTGAATGGCGTCTTCATACAACTGTAAAAATATATGTGAACAGCATCTTCATACAGCTGTCAAAAAATGTGAACAGCGTCTTATTGGTTATAGGTGAAGATTTTGTTGGATTACATTTGATCTCATACAGAGTTTTTCTAGTAATTGAAAAAAAAAAAAATCCTTAGTCCTTTGTGAAAAATACTATATTAAGAAGAAAATGTTAGATAAGTGAGATCTTTTGATGGGAGGCAGTTAAGAAAGAACACTTAAGAGCCCATTCACAGTCACCTCTCTTAGTGACACAAAGAATTTACTTTATTAGTAAGTAAAAAAAAATATTTCATGTTCAAGCTGTCGCTTTACCTTAAACATTTTACTGATGGATTGCTGTTCACTCTCCATATCCACGACAAGTGTATCTCCGATTGTCCTGACCAGTTTGATCCTTACTGTTTTCTCAAACAGCTTAGCCCTCAGGCGCCCAATCTCCTTAGCCTCGGCCTCCAAGTCAGCCCCAGCTCTGCAGTTACCATCTAAGTCACTTTCAAACCCTACCAGACAGCACTTAACAGCTTGGGCTGGAAGTTGCATGAAACTGTTGTCCCCCTTGATCTCTCTCAACTGTGATGGCAGCGTCTTTTCAGAGTTCCCGTAATCAACAAACTGGACTACACAGGTAGCAGATGCCACGGATACAACACGGGCTCTGTACCAGATCCCATCCTCGCTGAAGCAAGCTGCACACAGACTGCCCTCTCTGGGCTGAGATAACTGAGGCAACGACCCTGCCATCTGATTTAAAGACATCATAAGCTCAGCAAGTTTGGTCTGGCGGTCGCTGTCTGTGCTGACAACATAAATACTGGAGAAGGAGTCAATGTGGGAAACACCTACATCAGTGAAAGAGCTCAGCTCGCCAAGAGATTCTGTCCATAATCTGAGTGGAGCAACAGGTGACACAAGGGAATCAGGTGATGGTGAAACTTTTGGTTTTGCACCTTGTGGGCCTGGCTGTCGCCGCTGCTGATGAAATCAAGTAGAGAAACACAAGATGTGAAAATAAAGCTCATGTACATAAACTGATGGCATGAAGCAGAGAAGCACAAGGATTAAAAATACAGCTCATGTATAGAAACTGATGTCATCAAGCTAGAAACGCCTTACCTTGAACATTTTACTGATGGATTGCTGTTCACTCTCCATATCCACGACAAGTGTATCTCCGATTGTCCTGACCAGTTTGATCCTTACTGTTTTCTCAAACAGCTTAGCCCTCAGGCGCCCAATCTCCTTAGCCTCGGCCTCCAAGTCAGCCCCAGCTCTGCTGTTACCATCTAAGTCACTTTCAAACCCTACCAGACAGCACTTAACAGCTTGGGCTGGAAGTTGCATGAAACTGTCATCCCCCTTGACCTCTCTCAACTGTGATGGCAGCGTCTTTTCAGAGTTCCCGTAATCAACAAACTGGACTACACAGGTAACAGATGCCATGGATACAACACGGGCTCTGTACCAGATCCCATCCTCGCTGAAGCAAGCTGCACATAGACTGCCCTCTCTGGGCTGAAATAACTGAGGCAATGACTCTGCCATCTGATTTAAGGACATCATAAGCTCAGCAAGTTTGGTCTGGCGGTCGCTGTCTGTGCTGACAACATAAATGCTGGAGAAGGAGTCAATGTGGGACACA
Organism: Elysia crispata; assembly: GCA_033675545.1. Classification (NCBI taxonomy): domain Eukaryota; kingdom Metazoa; phylum Mollusca; class Gastropoda; family Plakobranchidae; genus Elysia; species Elysia crispata. The sequence continues at coordinate 37,310 of JAWDGP010002811.1, read as the reverse complement.
CCTACATCAGTGAAAGAGCTCAGCTCGCCAAGAGATTCTGTCGATAATCTGAGTGCAGCAACAGGTGACACAAGGGAATCAGGTGATGGTGAAACTTTTGGTTTTGTACCAGGTGGGCCTGGCTGTCCCTGGTGCTGGTGAATCAAGTCGAGAAACACAAGATATGAAAATAGAGCTCAATTGTTGTCTCACTCAGAAAAATCAAATACAATAAAATATCGTGCACAAGATCTTGACTTGGAAATAAAAGAAATGAAATTTTTGAAACATCATGAATGAATCACTAGAAGGAAAAAAAACCAACAAAACAAAGTCTTTGTTTAATAAGATCCTGGCTGTTTCTAAAAATATATTTCTCAATTTAACCAGTTCATTAATGATTCTGATTATTGTAAGTTAAATTTTATCTAATCCTTAAGGGAAAGGAACACAATTGATTTGATATGAATGAGAACATAATTTTGATTGAAAGATGATAAGTTATACATTATTTTATTCAAGCTTTCTTCACTTTATGATAAAGTAAGACACTGATTGTTACAAAGCTGAAATATATATTCCCGGTCAATTTATATATGCACAAAAAGAATTATTTCCCCCCCAAAAAAGGCTTTGAGGAACAAAAAAAAATTAACAATATCAGAACTTAATAAAAAGCAACTTAAGGTCTAAATCTACAAAACGCATCCACAATATTTGACAACTTTTAAAGCTGATATCAATGCAATTGATCTCCACAGAACACTATATTCCTCCCATTCTGTGTGATTCAGAAAAACAGCAAACATAATACCACTTCCACATTTTCCCTTAATACCTCAACATGAAACTTCCACACAAAAGAACCAAAGTTCCTACCTTCACAGAGCTTCTTCTCTGAGGTTGCTGAAACCTGCTTGAGATGCATAGTCCATTACGATCCAAAATGTCAACTACACAATTTTTTTCATTTTGCTTGATCACACGTATACTGTCAATCTAGAGGGAAAGAAAAAAAAGGAAAAATTGTTGAGCCTTCATGAAATAAATACAAGTATCACCTTTATAGAAATAATAAAATGGATGAAGTCAAGAAAATATAAAGTATTATGAAAAGATAAGCTGCAAATTCTATCTTAACTTTCTTTTCAGCATACCCATGAATAGGATTTGCTCAGTCTTTGAAACTAATATTCGATAAAAAAAATTATTACATTATAGAATAACAGCCACAGACTGATAGCTCCTTGTGTGCCAAACATCATCTTTTAACATCAAATTCCTTATATATATACTGAGTAAGTTGTCCACTTCTGCAATGATTTACATTACTTTCACAGCATTCTTTTCTCATTCACAACGTATTGCTTTCAGTTCTACCCACTTAATTATCCTGTAAAGGATGCATTCATTTAAAGCAGGTATGAAGTGGGATACTTTGGCTGATCCATATAGAGAGCCTATCGGATTATAAAAAACAAGCCTAGTAGTCTGTGATCACATGAAACCAATTCTTTGTGTCTTTCAACGTTTAAAGAATAAAATATATTTGATGAAATGCTAACCTTATTTGTTATCGGAAATACAAATTAATAAAAAACAAAAGAAACATACCTGGCTTTGAGCATCTCTGGCAAAGTCTGAGTCGAGTTCAGGAGTAGACGTCTCACACCCTTGAAGCTGACACTTTAAAGTTGCGGCAGATTCAGAACAATCTTGCTCTGAGAGGCACATAAGGTCAGCTTTATCTCTCTCCTCAAAATTTCCAAAGTCTAAAAAGTAGATTAGAGCCTTGTCACCAGTGACTTGATCTACACGTCCGCGGTACCAAATTACATCACTGTCTTCACTAAACCTGCTAGCCACAAAGTCACCTACAGCTATAGAGCTCATGGGCTCTGGGGATTTTTCTAGTCGGTTCTTGATGTCAAGGGTCACTGCCATGGTGGCGGCCACTTGAGAGGTCACCTGGACATAGAAACCTGTGGGGCTAACCATGTTGACACACTCGACTTTCGTGGTGCAGCCTGACTCCAAGATCAAATTTTTTATCTTTCTGGTCTTTCTCTCTTGAGATGTCTAGTTTGATGAAAAGGGAGTAATTTATAAAGGACATGTTTAGTAAGCAAAATATCCGAGAGAGAGAGAGAGAGAGAGAGAGAGAGAGAGAGAGAGAGAGAGAGAGAGAGAGAGAGAGAGAGAGAGAGAGAACGGGAGGGGGAGGGAGGGGGGAAAGAGGGGAGAGAGAGAGAGAGAGAGAGGAAGAGGGAGGGGGAGGGAGGGGGGAGAGAGAGAGAGAGGGAGGGAGGGAGGGGGGGAGAGAGAGAGAGAGAGATAGAGAGAGAAAGAGAGAGAGAGAGAGAGAGAGAGAGAGAGAGAGAGAGAGAGAGAGAGAGAGAGAGAGAGAGAGAGAGAGAGAGAGAGAGAGAGAGAGAGAGAGAGAGAGAGAGAGAGAGAGAGAGCATGTACTTTCAAAAGAAAAAAATTAAGAGTACATAGAAAAAACAGTTACGCTCATGGCTAAAAATTTTATCTTCACAAAAGTAAGCAATTTTGCAAGTCAGCGAAAGTCATACTGATGCTATCCGGTGTATAATACTTTTTTTTTTTCTAATAGCATTTGTTAATTTCAAATTGCACTTGATTAAATTACAATGAAGATCTAACATTCTTAAATTCAAATTTTTTTCATTTATTCAATTATAATATCTTGTTTACTTCTCTTAAAAAAAATTCAATATTTTACCTTTTGTTATTTTTTTTTAAACAAAAGTCTCACAAAATATAGCAATTTAGTTTTTTCTCTTCTGATAATCATTCCTTATTCAGGCATCAGTCAATAATTTTAGCTTTATGTTTATTTCACATTCACTTCTTGGTACATGTATTGGTTTCAAACCGAATCCAGAACTTGGTCTCTATAGAAGCAATTTACCCAAAATATCAAACTTTTTTCTATTATTAAATTTTTTCAAGGAAGGTACAATGAATGCTCTTTGATAGAATATAGAAAGAGAAGAACAGAAAATTATTATAAAGCATTGTCAATCAGATGGCGATTTTTTGAATAAGAAAAAGGTAGCCCTGTGGTACAAGGGTTTTGACTTCTTCCATTATTTTTTCAAAGCTGACCATCTTTTTGCTATAACTTTACATGTACCAGGTAATTTTTTTTTCTGAAAAGATCTCTAAAAACTAAGAGTCTTTGCAAAAGATCTATCAATTCTCATACTGATAATTAAGAGACACAGATAGACAGACCATGCAGTTTTAGTTTTGGTGCAACAAAATGTCATTTATTTTACAGAATATTCTTAATTTCTTTTGTTGAACCATATCAGACAAAAAAAGCATATCTTAAGTAGGAATATTGTAAGCCATTTATCAAACACAGCTGTTCAAACCAGTGCTCTTCGGTTGGGCTATACATCAGGCTGGGGGCGGACAGGTCGTTATCAAAACTCAAATTTCACCCCTCACTTTTTTTTGGTTGATATATACTGTCTTGAAACTTGGATAGCTGAAGTGTTTACAAACATACGAACAGCTTAAAAATTTACACATAAACAGTCAAAAAGAAGCAGATTGCAACAGTATAAGTTTTATTACCATAAATGTAACCATTTTGAATATATACAGTTGTAAACGAGAAAAACAATAATAGACAATATTTTATAAATAGAAGTATTCATAGTTTCTGGAACTGCTGTTCTCTTCTATTTCAAATTCTGAATCCACAGCATATTTTACCTGTGAATTTCTCTATGCCTCTTTTGCTGATGTGTGTGGTAGTGTGACAGCCTATGCGTGGGTGCCTCACACTTCAGTGATTCAGTTCACAGGGCTTGGCATTGTGGTTCCTCTTGACTGGTTCCTTCATGCTATGATCTCATCTTTATTTCACAGTAATGGAGTTTGATTTACAGTGTACATAATAAAGCCTAAAGCATTTTTCAAAAAAGACCTCTCTCTTTCTCTCTCTTCCTTTCTTTCTATCTTGCTGTTTCTATTTCTCTTCCTTTCTCTTTCTGTCTGTCTGTCTGTCGCTCCCTCTTGTTCTTTCTTTCCCTGTCTGTCGCTCCCTCTCTTTCCTTCTATCTCTGACTGTCAATCCCTCTCTTTCTTTCTATCTCTGTCTCTGTCGCTCCCTCTCTTTCTAACTTTCTCTGACTGTCTCTCCCTCTCTTTCTTTCTCCGTCTCTGTCTGTCTGTATATGTATAAATATATAATATATATGTAAGGAATGCATGTTCTTCATTTGCGTCTCTTGATTATTATTTGTGGACAGAAAAAGTTTTCCAAATTTAAATTAATAAACCACAGGTGTAACCAAACTTCTTTTCTCAGCAAAATAAAATCTCAAAAGATCTTTAATGTAAAAGAAGGACGATGGGTGAAGAAATAGTAATGCAAAAGTAAATAGAAAGAGTTATGATGAAAAAATCAGACTCATCAAAACAGACAAATATATATTTACTGTTTCAAATTTATACTACATCAGATAAACTAATATCTTTTTAAATATATATTTATTTTTAAAAATAAGATGAAAACTTAAAAAACGCATAGCAGCATGGTATCAGAAAAAGGAGTAAGAAGTTTTTTTCGAACTATTTGGTAAAAAAAAATTCTCCAGAATTTATTTTTTTATCTAGATTAAATAACTTTTTCACCAAATGAAATACAAAAGATTTTTCTATTACTTCATACTTCAATTATTTCATAAAAAAATTCTCTTATTTAATTAAAAATAATGAAATAATTCCTTGCAATAAAGTATCACTATGAATATACTGCACTTACCTCCCTTTTTTCCAGGCTTGATGCAATCAGATTTTAAAAAAAAAAGCATATCAATGTAAAGCTGAAATGTAGTCGGGTTCATCTGCTAAAAGATTTTTCTTCTTCTGTCAAAAATTAAAAACAATATAACTGGGAAAAATAACAGAGCAGATTTTTGCGCTTCCGTGAGCAGAGCTAGCACTGGGGACCATCTCTCAGGCTCATCAATATTGCTGCTCTGAATAGGTTCAAGCGGACTTGGGTAGAGATTTGACAGCCCATTGAGCAAACCGAAGAGCACTATCTTAAATGGTTTTAAAGTGCCGTGCAAATGATTCAATCTGTTTTGTCAAACCTAATTTTAGTTACAAGCTATCTGTTGAGTGAAAAAAAACAAACAAACAAACAAACAAAAAAAAAAACAAGAAAAAAAGATAACTTAAATAAATTTTACTCACACTCATATCAATCCCAAAGAGAGCAGCATTGACGTCAGTACCATGGGCGTATATTTGTACCAAAACACCATCAACGTCTCCTCCAATAACTTTCAAATCCACTGTGTTATTCTCCAAATAATCTTTGAAGTCACCGTGAGACGCAGCTGAAAGTTGCTCCAGTTCTCCAGCCAGTCTGCACCTTACTGCCTGGGCTGGGAGTTTGCACATATTTGCATCAAGCTCCCTCATCTCCTCCCAAGGAACCATTTCTGAATTGCCATAATCAATGAACATTACTTTGCAACGGCCTCCAGCTTCAACACTCTGAATCCGGCCTCGATACCAGCACTTGTCTGCACTAAACTGCACCACAGCAACGCTGCCGATCGCTGGGGTACCCTCGAATTTTGGCCTTCTCTGAACTGACTGGTTTAGCTTCTTCATCATTGCTTCAAACTTTTGAACATTATTTGAAGGACAAACATAGAAATGGCTGCAATCATGAACATAAGTAATCTTGGCAGAGACTTTTTTGTCTGGATTTATGGCAAGCCTCTCTCCCTTGACCTCCAATGGTTTTGTCACTGTCTTCATGGTCACAGGTTTTGCTATGTCTGCAGCAGTTTGTGGATGGCTGAGAGAAGCTTTGGTTCTGTCAATATTCATATCCACATTTTTTAGCTTATTGGTAGAAAGAGATGCTTGCGCCTTGCGGTTTTCAAGTTCAGGAAACTTTTTTCTCAGTGCCTCTACCAAAGAGAGGCCTCTTGTGGAAACAACATCCACAAAAAGACATTCATCACCCTTTCCTTTCACAGAAAGAAGCGTCCAAGTTTCATCCACTTGGAAATTTGGAAGTTGTTGAGCAAATTCCTATAAGACAAGAACAACCAACTCTTTTAAAATCATCAATAATGATAATTGATTAACCTCTATTAGATGAAAAATAAAAACCAATGATGATAAATATCAATCCTGCATTTTTCTAAAATTCTTTAATGACTGGTCTCCATCAGGCCTTCAAAACTGTCCAAGTTCTCAATCTAGATCTATATCATAATTATAAAATATAGATTTTGGAAATCTTTTATTGTTTTGAAACTTATGTTCTCCTTTGTCACTGAATATCCGCTTCAGACTTTTTATCAATAAGAAAATGTAACAAATTATTAACAATTAAACAACAAAACATACACAAAAATTTATCTATTTTGAAATGTTTTTGGAATCACTTGAGAGACATAGGTAAATTAAACCATTAAAGACTATTAGTCTAATATTTGCAGCAAGTTGTTCAAGATTAATATTCCTATAGCTAGCCTATGCCATTTTTATTCTATGAATCTAATGCTTAAAGATCTATTAAACGTAAGCTGGACTAAAATCTTCAAATCAAATAACTAAATCAATTCAGAAATTTTTGCCTCTCTTCTTTTCTGAGATAGCTGTTGACTCACTGCCGATAACACATGGTTCTAGAATAGCAGCAGGTGATTGTTTAAAAAAAAATCCTTGGTAGCAAAATCTCACCAAGATGATATCCTTCTCCGAGACTGATGCTGGGGTGGATGGATCCAGTCCATGAAGACAACAGACCAAGGCCTGTGCAGGGATTGCTTTGATTTTTTGACTTGTGATTTCTTTCACGTATTGTATCTCCTGGTCCTCAATGTTGCCATAGTCAACAAAGAAAAGAGAACACTTGTGTCCCTTCACTGACAGCACCTGAGATCTATACCACTTTTTGTCTTCAGAATAAACAGCTGCCACCACATCTCCTGCAGACGGCCTGAAGAAATATGGAGTAAGAAATGATTATGAAGTGTTTTACAGAAAATATGTGTGAACTATAGTAGAGAAAAATAAAATGAACCAAAATAGAACACACATCATAGTGATATCAGACATTGGAGAAGACCAAACAGATCTGTTTAAAATTATTTCACAGTGACCAGTTCACACATGTCTGCCTTGCCTAAGGTGACACTAATTTCAAACACCTGCTTTATACCAATTTTTTTATTCCCTTGCATCTCCTCTCAATTTCCTATCAGAAAACTGTAAACCCTCAAAGAAAACATCAAAAGTAATAAGACTATGACATGCATAACATTATCTACAATCTTTAAACAGTGATCTTTAAAGCAGCATTTTTCTTCTTGCTGAGAATTTTGCAGACCAATATCTATACATACATTATGATCTGAATCTAGTACATAGCCTCACAAACTGGCCTTTGATTTGCCATTTTGTTTCCACCACATCACTAGGATCAGAATATATATATAATTCAAATGTTTGAAACGTTTGCCTTTAGTGGAGACAACAAGGATGCATTTGTGTTGCTAGAGAAAGATTTTATGATGATGTTACTGTTTAGAGTGAACAAACAGATGGGAAGTTGCTGCCATGTGGAGTAGCATCTTCTTGAGGAGAAGTCATAAAGGTGGGCACCGATATCAACTTGAGATCAGCCATCAGACAGAAAATTTTTAGTAAAAATCAAGTCTGCTTTGAAAGTCAAGATTAAAAATATCTGTTAAAATTTCATGTTTCAATATGATAAGGGCTTTTCTCAAGATAAAAAAAAAAGTTCGGACCTGCTTTCTCCTAGCAAAGATCAATGAATGCATTGTGCTGTAATGTTTTTCTAAATTACAAATTAATACAAGCGACACTGGTTTATAACATATTAGGTACGAGGTGTCTTTCTTAGATTTTGGCATGAGATTTTCTCCTAGGAGCTTGATGTTAAAAATTTTCAGTAAAATGACAATTCATGGTTGAGAAATGGTGATAGGATAATGTTAGTATTAGAAACATTTTCAAAAGATACGAAGAAAATCTAAGGTTCTGTTAATTTTTTTTTGTGGGTGTAGATTTAATTTTAACAGGATTTTGAAAAGCAATTGGAAAAAAGTTTTTTTGTAAATATCTCAGCTAAGTAAAACATATATTCCCTATTTTAATCTGATAAGTCTGCAAATGTATTGCTGCCAAGAGGTCATTTTGGCTCATTTCATAATCACTATTGGAAGTTTTTTTGCTTTTTGGTCTTTATTATTTATTTCCTGAATAGGAAGCAGGATCAGAAACAACAAAGAAAAACATCATAACTAAGTTTATCTTCTGATAAATTCCACTATAAAATCAAGATAGAATATTATATGTTGTTTCAATAACCTTGAGGAAAATTGCATATGCCAAACCAGCAAAAAAAAAGCCAAAAAAAAAACAAACCATTTGCCGAAAGAATATGAAAATAATAAAAAAACAATCCAGATAAGTAAGCAGAGGATATGACATTACATGAAATAGGAGATAACGATTCAGGTTACAGCACAGCTGCTGTACATTGCCTTCGGCAACCAAAAACTGCTGATTGTGCCAACATGATTGACAAGATAAGGTTGAAGTGGACAAGATTGAAGAATATGAAGGAATTACACATAGGTTTGCTCTGTGAACCTAGGTAAATTTTGTAGTGAGCTATTTCATGGTTAGCTCACGTTTATTGCTGCTCTGTTGAACACTATGTACAGCTTACCTATATGGTGGCTGCTCTGCAAAACACTCAGCATCCATCAAAGCCTCCAGCTCTGGCAGGATATCTGCTGCACTCTCCTGCATAGCAACAAATTTCCTCACAGACTCCAGGGATAACATGGCTGCTGTCAGTTGATCTCCAACATTTACCATGTCACTCGCCCATTTTAAATCATTCACAGTAAACCTTTGAGTTAAAAAGTTAAACCATTAATTTCCTTAAACATCTAACTTTGGCATGGAGTTTTCAAAACACACAAAAATCTGCTTTAGCAATAAATGCTTTCCAAAATATATAATTGTTATTTATAATATTCAATGAGCAAACATATCTTCCAATAATTATGTTTATCTTACCAAGCTCAAACTGCTAAAGGACGAATATTTGCTTTAATAAAATGGATCAATCAGCTATTTTTCTCATTTGTGACTACATCAAATACAACTGATGGATTTTCCACACAACCATGTACTCTGTGGCACAACTTCAAAAGAGATTAAATTCTGAGACGCATATTCCCAGCTAATAATGAAATATCAATAGACTGTCTCTATTACCACGGTCCTTGTCTTGGCAAACTGGCTCCTTTCTCTCTGCAGCTATACTTGAATTATTTGAGGTACCACAGAGTCAAACATTCTATGAAACTTTTTTTAACTTCAGTAATGTTCAAAGCCAGAATAAATTTATCACGTTTTAAAGCTTTTGATTTTTAAAAAAAAAATGATCAGAGAAAAAAAAAAAACGAAACTTTCCTTGCTTTTTTTAAACTCCTGTGAAAGGACCTTTTTTAAAAAAAAACATTCATTTGAACAAATCGGAATATTAAAGTCTAGATTGCTGGATCTATCAATCTTACCAGTCATTTAAGCTTCTAAACTTCAATTTTGGTTTAAAATTTATTACAAATAAAAATAAGGGTATGTTTGCTGAATCACTACGTCAACCTACCTTGCAACTTTTCCTTGTTTAGGCCCAGCTGTGATGGAGGGAAGCCCGGGCTCACCAGTGTCTCGTTCCCCAAAGTCATTGGACAAGAGCAATTCACTGAGAGCCTCTGAAGAACAGATGGGATATTGCAATCTTGAACTTTTTGGTAGAGATTTGCAGATTTTGCAAACTTCTTGAAAATTAAGGATTAACTTACAAATTCGAACAGAGAAAGTGAAGGTTTTTGGATATAAAACACAAAACAGTTTTCATTGATGCTGCACCACCTTTCAGCAAAAAATGGACTGACTTTGTTAAACCTGAGGTCTGATGATTTTTGTATTGTGGGGAGGGAGGGGGGGGGGTTGAGTTTCCACATATTTGAATTAATTACTGGATGTTGGATGGAATAACAAATTAAATCGTTCTAAACTGCTCCATCAAAGACAAACATCCTTAATAGAAATTGAAATGAGGACAATATTATTATAAAACATAATGTTTAAGTTAGTAGAAATACTCACTTAAAAAGTGAAAGAACTATGACCATAATGAAAAAAAAAGTGTTGTAATAAATAATGTTAGACTAAACAAATTTCATTGCTTATTTAATATGAATTTAATTCTATTGAATTAAAAGCTTATGTAGATAAATGCAAAGCATACCATTATCAATGGATATTTTCACAGCATTTTTTGAGCCCCTTATGGCAACTACTTCAAAGCTGAAGTACTTGGACATTGGAGGTCCGAACCATTCATTCACTTTAGAGATGGCAGACTCACTCCAGGAAGAACCCTTTGGCTTCATCTTACTTACACAGCAACACAGAGCCTAAGGATTATAAGTGACAATTTATATTATGAGCCTTTTGACTTTATGCACTGATTATTCTTTTCATGTAGAAGAATATCTGGGAAAAATATTGAAAGGTAACATTTGCAAAAAAACCATAGAAATGTCTTTCAATCCTAAGTGCACATAATTATTAGCAGATAGTATATTGAAAAGCAAATCATAGATTGAATACACTGAGTTTGCAGGAAAATTTTGAAAACTCCACATCACCTATATACATTTAATTTGAATTTCAGTGTATTTGAAAAGCAAACCATAAATTGTACACACTTTATTTGTAGCAGGATGTTCAAAACCTCACATGCATTTAAATTGAATTTCAATCCCAAATATGACCCTTCATATTGTTTTCAATTATAGTCAAACAAAAGTATATGCAGACAATTTTATTGACTTGTCCATAAAATATCAGACAGAATTGTGTCTGAATTGATCTGGATGCCTCATAAATTGTCTTAAAAATCACAAATAACTAGAAAACCGGTTTATTCACTTTATGGTAGCTGCAACTGTGCGATTTGCATCTGCTTACTGATTAGATCTTTCTTAGCAATAGTGACTCAACTATAAAACTTGACTTTATTGGGAGACTGAAATAACAGCAGCCTTACTGGGAGAGCAGATCAATTTATGATGCTTTCATTTAAAAAAAAAACAACACCTGTCTTGGCTTTTCAGCAATAGAGGTATTGAATGCCATTAATGGAACATGTCTTTAAATTGTGTATTCAGTGTAAAACTTTTCTCACTTGAGCAGGTAGCTTGATGATGTCTACGGTGAGCGGCCTCAGGTCTTTTATTTTGACGACACCAGTGTTGCCATAATCTATAAAATAGCAGGTAACTTCATCCGCAGTCACAGAGAGGATCTCGACTCGAGCCCATTCCCCTTCCCATAGTGCTCCAAACGTGTCTCTTGGTTTGGGTTTTGTGGGAGGAGAACATGACTCTTGCTGGAGAAAAAGAATGTTAAAACTTTCATTGTATTGACAGAAATGGCTTAATTCATATCAGTTAGCCTCCTGAGTAACATTTATACAATTAAGTTAAGGAAGCAAGGAGACATATTGATAAAAAACTAAACAAAAAAAAGAAAACACTGTTGGCACTCCTGTATCCTCCCCAAGGGTCTGTCACACCGTGATTTTATTATTCTATGCTTAATGTTTTGGCAGTATTACAATTAAATCTAGGTTTTAGATAAGAATATGGAGCTCTGTTTGTACTTTCTTTCATTGTCAAAAAGATACTTTGTTTCATTTGAAGATAGCTTCCACCCTGTGAATTGGACTTAAGGATTGCAGGTCGTCAAAAAGAGGCCTTATGGAACAATGGAACCAAATTTTGAGCAACAATAATTGTTACTCAAAAAAACTAAAGCTTGAACATTTTGTAAAATCTTATAGATTTATTTTAGTTTGCTTAAGTCCCATGTCTTAGAAGCACCCTTGAAATGCAACTCATAGATCAATGCTGCATAATAACACATGACACAGAGAAGCACTCACAAACAGAGATTGATGATTTATGAACAAAACTGTCAGATTATTGCAAGAATAAAAAGGTTACACTCTAAAGGCTAAACAGAGAGTCCTTCTTACAAAATGCTCCATCGTATGCATGTGAGTGCGACTTTGCATATCTTTATTGAATGGCAACAAGCGGGAGTGACATGGATTAAACTGCTACTTACACTACCTGCATATCTGCCATTTGGAGGCTGTGATTTTTAATATATAACTTGCCATTATTCTTTGGTATCAAGTACAACATAAGAAAAACGTTTCCTTATATGACATAAGTATAGATCACTTCTTTACACAAGTAAGAAAAGTATCCAATATACCAATATATTGGGCAGGAGAAAGACATATGGATTACTGAGTGTAACAAGCTGCAAAGCTAAAACTAAAAACAGAAAGAGTAAAAAAACCCTAATTTTGTGATTTCTATTAATATTATTCCTTTCTCTTTGAGCAACTTCCCAATTATGAAGTTTGAAAAACAAATTTCATACTTTTGTTCTTTCACAATCCTCATATATTTTGAGCAAAGAGGAAAAAAAAAAAGGCTAAACTGTTTAGACTTGAAAACACTATGAAAAATAATGCAATCAGTTTTTTTTAATTATCAAAGATAAAATTCCCCCCTGAAAATTTCCAGATGCATAAAGAAAAAAAGTACAAGCAGTTAAGACTTTTGATAAGAGGCAAATGGCAAACACATCTTAAAATATTTAAGCTGACCTTGGCCATCAAAACTGTGGTCTCGGTGAAATCTTCCAAATGCTCCACCAGTGATATCCAAAACTTGTCAGGGCTTTCATAATGGGTCAAGTATGCCTATGGTGACAGAAAAAAATTAATATCAGAAATAAAATTGCTAAAACTATTCTTTGATGAAAGCATTCCAATACGAACTGTTCTAGTAAAAAATTGAGAAAAGAAACATGCTTGTTCAGATTTTGAGAATATGTTGTAATATTAGTGTACAGATCTCTCAAACTTTATAACTTGTATATACCGTATTCGCTCCAATAGTAGCGCCGGGCGCGTGAAAATGAAGAGGGGGGGTGCGTCTAATGGAATGTTTTGGATGACTTTCTTCAAAGACAAAGTGCCGCCGTTTCCGCCCTCCCTTCCCCCCCCTCCCCTCTCTAGTTAGTTTTAGAGTGCCATGGTTGGGTGTCATTCCAGTCCGATGACTACGAGGACTGCAATAGTCCAGGACATTAACCTCAGACGCCTTTGACATCCCCAATTTGAGATGACAACTGCAGTATCATAGTCATTCATTGTTTACATGTGATGTCTGTTGTTATCATCAGATCTATCGCTTAATAAATGTTTTGAGTTTGAGTTTAATAAGAATCTTTTGTTCTCGAAAGTGGTGTTTTTTAAGTGTTGCTTGGATGGGAAAGGGGGTAGGGGGGGGGGGGTGCGTTTATTAGAGATGGCGCTACTAATGGAGGGAATACGGTATTAAAAATAGGATATGAATATTAAAATTGAACTTTCAATTTCTATATGCTCAACTTAAGGAATGATCTGTAAAACCTATTTTTTTTTTAATTTGATAAAGGCAGATTTCTATGTATGAAATACACATCGTTTAAAGCCATTGTAACCACATGATGCTGCAATTAAATACCAAGATTGGTGCCAGATAGATAATGATTGGTATTATTTCAAGTCATAGTGAGCTGTCTTTGCAAATCAACTAAAAATCTTGAATACTACCTGCTGATATGAAACAGTTCTGACACTTTGTACTTGCTAGTTTGATTCTAATCAATTATGAAAGAGAAAAAGGCAAGAAAGTCCCTAAAGCTTTAAGGAATGTTTTTGGTCTAGATTTAGAGATTTACACAGTGGCAATGAATGCTGCCACACCCGAAATTCATTCAGATGTTTTATCTCTAGATTTAAAAGAGTTGCTCAAATGACTAGTTCATTTCAACTCAAGCCCAAAAAGGTAAGACATAGAGGCAGTGAGGTGATAATACAGCTGTCTAGGCTGAATATTGACTCAGACATTTCTGATGAATCTAAACCCCAATACCATAATCTATTCATTTACAATCCAGTGATTTATGTTTAAGCAGTACAAAAGACTAAAGTTTATGCCACTGATAGGATGCCCTACTATCCCATTTAAAATTAATTTTCTTTTTCGCACATATTTTTTTCAAAATATTTAACTTATAATAGTCCTCTCACAAAAAAAAAAAAAAAAGAAACATCTATTTCTCGTACAAATATATAGATGACGAAAAGAAACATAAAAAGTATGTAAATTGTTAAAGTAGTAAGCTAAAGTATTTTGCACACAAAGAAAATATGTATGTAACAATTTTAAATAAAACTCTTCTGGTGTAATGATCTCTGCTTATCATATTTAAAAAATTATGGAATTTAATACCAATGCAAAAAAGAGAAGCATTCAGTCCATTACCATTCCAGAACTTCCAATAGGTATAGTCATTTGAATTTGACCATAAGAAGCATCACCAGCTCCCCCATTAGCTGCCGTTGCATCCTCTTTATCATCTACCCCATTTATAGATTGATTCAAGCCTCCTTTTTCCGCTTGCATTGAGGCACCCTTTTCTACCTCCGCTCCTCCCTGATTCAAATTACTAGTGACCTCCAGTTTTGAAGGTTTATTGATGTTGATCTCTTTACTGTTTTTAGGTTTTGATGTTTTCTTGGCCTTTAAGGCGCCTTGACCTTGAGTGGTAGAGTTCTGAGTGTTGCTGTTCCCTTTCTGTGTGGGACCCACTGTCGAGGTTCTGGTGTCAGAATCATCCTGGCTGGTGCTGTTATCACTTTCGTGTTTTCCACCACCTTTAGGTTTTCTAGGGGATTTCTTAGTTTTCACTCCATTTTGCTTCAACTTAGTGAGATCAGGCTCTCCTCTTGACTTGTAATATACCCTTTATGTAGGAAAGACGCAAGGATGTAAAATTAAAAAGTTATAAGATTTGAAAACATCTTGATTTTCATTAAGGCCTATTTTCTTACAATTCAAATTCATTTCAATAAGGAGGCAAACTATGATTAACTATTAAGAAGGTTTCCATTATTTATTATAAGGATTATTTTTTTTTATTCAGCAAAAGGGCAAAAATTTAAATTTTTTTTGCCTTATGTTTTTTTCCAATTTGTCATCCTGTAATCAAGCTAGGTATCAACTTTTTTTATCAAGACTAGTTCAAGATGAGTTTTTTCTGATCAAGACCTCAAAGAACTGTTTTGACTTCTTTACAGAAAGTTTTCATAGATACAATGCACTTTGTGATGCAATCCTTTATATTTATATTGTGAGACAAATGTAAAGTCCATGCTTTTGATATTAATTACATATTTCTTCACTTGTTGAACAATGTATAAATACTTATTTGGGAGGGGTTATGAGAGAATGTAAAAAAAGAAAGCTTAAACGCCATTCAAGAACAGAAATTTGATAAATGAAGGATCATAAAAGACTAAAAGACTAAAAGACTGTTGGAATAGGGTAAAAAAGAGCAGTTTTCTAATTTTATGTATGTGAGACAACTACAGTAAATAAAGGTGCAGGTTGGAGTTGAATTTTGTTGAGATCTGAGCATCATGTAAAAGTCTATTTCGTTGTAAGATAATTTTTGGGTATAAAAACACAAAGATGAACAGTGCCACAAAATGTAAACAGTTGATGAATATGACTTTGTCATAAAGTTGCTGATCATTAAAACCACACTGACTTAGCACTATAAAGAACTTTTTCAAAACGTTCAAATAAGACATTCTTTTGACATTTATTCTTTGACAGATTTCCTATAAATTCATTGTAAGTGATGATACCAGTTAAACACTTAAACTTTTAACAAAGTTTCAATAAAAAGAAATAGTTTTAACAACTATGGCCTTCAAGTATCAAACTGCAAAATAGAAATTACCAAGACAAAACTTAAAAATTGAGAGTGGGGATGAAGATGAAAGAAAAAAAAACAACAAATAAACAAACCCAAAGGCCATGCATATATCCTTGTGGTTTGGCCAGTCCAGCTTTTGACACTCCACAGAGCAGTAATACATTCTGCATCTAGAGCACAGATACTCACATCCTGAGACAAAACAAAATGAAAATAATTAATCCACTTTGCAAATCTTAACATGTGCAAGAGTTATATATAAGTGCAATATGTTTGAAAAATTTTTTGTTTATTTCAAACCATTTTTGATCTTCCAATTACATATTTTTGCAACATTGTAAGAAAAGGTTTTTTTCGTATTACTCCATATCTTCTGGGGTCTCATACTTATTTTTTTCCTGTAAATTTTAGATCTTGTCCGGAAGTAAGGGTGGGTATTAGTTCCACCCCATTTATCATACCCTTATGAGCTAACAATTAAGATAAATTGCCTTGGACTATCAATTCAGTTTTTACAGAGAAAATTGAGGATAAAAATAAACCCACTGGTTTCATAAGCTCAACATTTCAGAAAACACAGAGAGTAAAACTCATACAGGCCTCTACAATCTTGATACTTGACTGGTATTAAAATATCTTGGCCCCAATATTTTCATTAAGAACTCAAAACTTTGTTTAATAAATGGCATTAAAATTTATACCTCCTGAGGCTTGACTGTAAAGAGAAAGTGAAAGAATTTTACAAATCTGAAAGTAGATACTCACTGCAAAAAAACAAAAAAACCAACAAAAAAAATCAGAAAATTCTGTGTACATAGATAGCCATGCAGGTGAAAAGTAAGAGTTCTCTACCAAAAACCTTCTAACTGTTCTGAAGTCATTCAGAAGCACCAACTTATGAATCTTATCTTTTATTTCTTGCCAATAGGTGGCCATCGCAAGCTGAAAAGCCTGCTCTTAGTACGATCAAATAAACATCACATGTTTCCATGTTTACCATACTGGGCAAGAAGTAGCCTTATCAGCTTAAGTGATTAGTAAAAGAAAGTATTTACCTTCTTTACGACAATAGGTGCAGCATTTCATGCCCTGCAGCCTCGGGTTCTCTGGAACTTGAATATCGATAAAATGGCCAGCAGAACCTATTGAAACACAATTAGATATTTACAAACCTCATTAGTTTCATGCAGTTACCCAAAAAATAATTTAAAAAATTAGAGACTGCAAATCTTGTCTAAAAAAATATGCAAATTAAAACGAAGCATCATTTGAAATTAGAAAATCTCAGCTAACGATGATTAGAATGACTTACAAGTACTTGATCAGTTAAGAATACATGTATTGCATCTTTTTTGTTAACCAATTCAACATAAGCATGCCATACAAAACCAGATCCGAATTCTAGCCAAATGACACTTGGAAGATTGTTCATGCAAAAAGAAACCAATTATCTCACACCCAGCCTTAAAAAGTTGCATGTTGCTCATGGTATATTCTAAAGTTGTTTTTTCAAACTTCTGAATTCCAACACCAGACCCACTACGCCTGATTGCAAGATAGTTGCCATAAATTTTAATGATTTATAATTCTCATAAAATATTAGCTTTGATATAAAAAAGGGATGGATAAAGAGAATTATTATCATCTTCTTCAGACATTTTTTTTTAAATCAAAAAGTGTCTTTCATGCAGGAGCAATTTGAAACAATCTGAACAAATGATAAAATTCATGTGGGATACAAAAATATAAAACAAACCTTGTTTCCCCATGTCAAAAGGCCTCTGCATCTGTGGTTGTCCCAAAGGATGGATACCTTGTCCAGCAAAACCAGGGAGATTCATATAAGCTCCACCTTCATGCCAGCCAACTGGAGCATGAAATAACAATAATAATAGTAAGAAGAAGAAGAAGAAGAAGAGGAAGGATATACTGATCACTCCAGTGCATTGAAACTCAGCTGGTATTCTTTGCTCTCAAATAAAATTACCACAAAAAAAAAAAAAAAAAAATCACTCTTTCTGTTTGTATCAAAAAGAGGGATTAATCAAGATATGTACTTTTACCTTTCAAGATTAGTATAAATGGTAAACCAGAACACATAAAATTGCTTGAATTGTAAAAACAACATTGTGATTGACTTTAAAATTCTGTCTTTCATATCCTTTCAGTATACAGCGTAGTTTGATATGATATTACTAAATGATATGGCCTAGATAAATCAACAGCACTGGAACAGCTTTATCTCTTCCATTTCCACAAATAAAGAGACTGCACAAGAGACCTTAACTTAGGTATCGAGTAGACTTTAGCAAAATACAATATTAGGAGCGATATGCAACTGTCTAGATCTAGATTTTTTAGTTCTTTTAGATATGACAAGCTGCTTTAGTCTTGTCTATAACATTAAATTCTAGGATAACCAGAGACACCGAGTCATAGATCTAGCAATGTAACTTGAACGCATATAATTATTAACTCTGAGTGAGGTGTAATATTTATGACCAGCCAATTGGCTTTAAAAAGACATGTTTTGATAACACTCTAAAGCTAGACAAAAACTCTTTGATAGGCTGGTTTTGATAAAAATGAAAGTGATCTTTAATATAACTGCAACACAAGGTAAAAGCATTTGCACACATTCATGGGAAAGTTATTTCGCACAAAATAATTAATGGCGGTCATGAAGTTCAGCAACCCAACAAATAAAAAGTAACCTTCAAATTTTTTCAGTTGGAGAAAGAAAAAGGATGAAAATTAATAGCAGATTTGATTCAATGGATGGTATTTTGGGACTGTGTATCAAGAGGTGAGACCATTGAAAGGTTTGTTAGACTACCTGAAGACTTGGCTGAGTCTAGTGCAGATTTGCCTATCAAGTGTGTCATTACTGAGATGCGACCCACTTGAGCAACTTTTCGCAATATGTGTATATGTATACAACAAAAGCAAATTAGAAATGTGGGACATCAGTATATTTCACTTTATTTCCCAACTTCATTTTCAAAGTTAAAGGCAGAATGTTTTTCACTGCTTCAGGCTTTGAATTTGACACAAAAATGTTCCAGTCAGTATAATTACCCTTTAAAGGGGAAAACTGAAACCTGCTGTGGTATGTTAGGTTTGTGAAAAAAAAGTTAACAATGAAAGCAACACAATGTTACTTTACCTGCTGAACCCCTTCCCTGAAATAATGGTCCGGGGCCAAAATTTTCAAACGGCATCATTTGGCGCCCAAACCCTCTTCCGATATTTAGAGGAGGTTGTGAGAAAGCAAGTGCTCCTCTACCCATACTTTCATTGCCAAAGAAAGCTAAGGATTTGAAAAAGACTGTATGACACATTCTGATTTGACAAACCACAACCCAACGAATATCTTTGCCCTATAATTATAGCAGTTCTAATTTGTTTAAGGCCCTAAGTCTCTCAGAATTTTATACAGGGTCAACTTATGGAACAATCTCAAAGTGATTCACACATTTCAGTGCTTTAAGAAAGATCTGTGCAGCAGAATATGGACACCTCCCATAAACATTTTGAGACCATGCTAAAACTTTATATATTAATTAAGTATGATAGGCAAAAAAAATAAACTTACAGGCTGACTTCATTACAATAAAGATATAAGGGTTAAAAATCTGCTTTTTGATTCATATGGCTTTTTTTTTTTATTATTTTACTTTCAAAGATGAGTACTATTTTAAAATATCTAATGTGTGTTAAATCTCTTTTGCCTTGCTCTCACTGTCAAACTTCAAAATGTTTTAAGAAAAGATTTTTTACATGATCTTACCTTGATTACGCCCTCCAAAAGCAAAATGCTCATTTCTGAAGAAAAGAGAAGTTTTTTTTTCAAAAATGATACAAGATGGGCATTTATGAGTAAAGATCTCAAATATCATATAAGAAATAAACATAAAAAAGTAATAAATGAGGAACATTTTTATAAAAAAAATAAATTGTTGTCATTGCTTACCAGGGAATTTTAAAATTGACCTTACTCATTACAAGGATGCTTATAATTTTTTAAAGGTAAGTTATGCTTAAGCATTTATATTTCACATTGGTTTTTGTTTTCAATAAAACAATAGACTTTATTACAGTAAGTGTAAAAATTTACTAAAACTTTTACCTGACTGAACCTTCTCTACGAGAATCCTGTAGAAAAATAAAGACATTTGCTCTTTGGACTTTTTAAAACACTAAAGCAAGTTCAAAAACAGAGAAATAAATAACATAAGTCATGGCCTAGTGAATAACATTGTCTTCATAAATTGGGAATACAACTCTTTTTTTTTTACATTCTGAGAGGATCATTTTGTGTGTAAGTGTGTGGTGTGTAGTGGAAGTATTCGTGATTGACATGCAGTGGTTGCTTTATGTCTTTTATTAAATACATATAGACAGATAAACCAGCAAAAACTATTGTAAATATCTATGACCTAAGTCTTAAGCTCATGCATTGGAAGCCCATTAGTAAGCCATTTCACTAAAATGCACACAGAAATGAACAGTACAGATATAAGTCTCGTGCAAGAGAAAAAAGTTAACTAGCGACATTTTCACGAATTTTTACTACAATTTAAAGATTAACTACATTTTAATGTATAAGACATTTTAGGCACTTTATCATCTATCTTAAAATGTGTTATGAATCATTCAAAGAAATCTTGTAATTGTTGGAGGCTTAGTTGCAGAACAAATACTCACAGAGAAGCCACTTTTAACTGATCCAACTTCATCCCAGTTGAAATCCTTCTTGAGAGAATTCATAATTTGACTTTCCCTCTAAGAATTAAAGAGAAAAAATAACACATTCCTTCAAGTTTCAAAGCTAAAGTTTTAACTCACCTACACTTATCCAAGTCTTCCTAGCGTATGGTTTCAGGGTAATACAAAATAAAAACAGACACATAAGGCTTGACCTGAATTGACTCAAACAATCACATTTTTTATTATCAAAAAGGTTAATATTTATGTGAGTCAGCCATAACTTAGTATGGAATTGGTGATAGATTTATAATTTCAAAAGTATCATTTCTGTATAAACATATCTTAAAATGGCAAAACAAAAATGATTGTAACTTTACACCTTTAGGTAGCCCTTGCTCAATATGAGTACGGGAGACTTGAATTAATTAGACCTTTATGCTTTCTTTATCAATTTTTGAAATTGAACCTATTAAAATTTTCATCCATTAACAGTTGAAACTGACAAAAACGAGAGAGAGAGAGAGAGAGAGAGAGAGAGAGAGAGAGAGAGAGAGAGAGAGAGAGAGAGAGAGAGAGAGAGAGAGAGAGAGAGAGAGAGAGAGAAAATGCATTTCTTTAGATTCCCTTCATGTTGTGTGTATAAAATATTACAAAATTCCCTATGGTTTGTATAATATACTGGATGTAAATTAGAAATGCAGAGATTTAAAGAGATAAAATAGAAATTACTAGAAGTTTAGAAAATTATCTTGACATATTTTCCAGCCCAAAAGTGAACTGAAGCTAATATGGTAGCCAAAGTAGTAATCACCATTGTTCAGGTTTGGACAAAGGAATTTGAAGCACTGATTGACTGTACAATATTGTTTACATCTATGAGCTAACTTTAGCAACAGCAACTGTGGTGCTTGGTCTAGAACATGATCTAGACACTGAAGGCCTACTCCCTCCATTACTAAGATCTAGATCTAAATTTTCGGGCATTCTTTTTTTACTGGATCTAGTCTTAGATCACAATATCACTTTCCAAAGGGCGAGGCTGCTCGGCAGTCTTACAAATAGATTTAGATATTCACTGTTGCCTTTACTACTGAGATAATTATATTTTTAACACTAGGCAAGTCAAATCCATCACAAGAATTATTTATTATAGTGTTGAAGAACTCCATAGCTTTTGCAGCTGACATTCGCAGAGCCTGTTGTGGTTGAGCGGCCATGTTGTTTACAGTAGTAACAGCGATATAAGAGATAAACGTAAAAAAAAAAGCTCTTTAAAGCAACATCTGAACATAAACTCTTGCAAAGCTAGGTTTGAAAAGAGCAGAAAGAATACTGACTCATCTGATATCAAATAGCTTTGTACTTTTGGCTATGATACAGAGCTATAAAAGTATAAAGCTGGTCATACCAGTGCACAAGACTGCTCTGTTTACCTAGATGCCAGCCACAGGACAGAATAAGTTAAGACTTTAATGGCATGAAAATACTGAAATTTACAATTAATCAAAAACATCTGTGTTAAACCTCTTTGATTTGCTTGCGATGTTCTCTTTCTTCCTTTGTAAGTGCAACATTCACTCTGAGACATGCATTTCCCAATTTCTTTTGATGTAGTTTACTGATGGCTCGTTCGGCCTCCACAGCTGATCTCATGGTCACAAACCTGAAAATAGAATGAAACCCTGCTTATGATACACACAAACTCAATTTCAAACATCTAATATGTTATAACACAATTTCAAATTACTCTCATCTAAATAAACAAAATAAGATTCACATGAAATTAAAAAAATAAAATAAATTGTTCCTGTTACAACATTTCTAGATTTTTCATTAAATTTCAATCACATATCCAACAACAGCTAGTCTGGTTATTTTTTAAACAAATATTGTCTGCCTTTAAGACAATATTTGATATGAGATGTTTATCCCTGGCCACCAGCTAGAGGAGCACTTTTCTCCTCTCTCATACCATCATATTCCCATCCAGCACCTGCTGGGTCTATCTGTTGCTTAGACTTGAAAAGATCTATATATGTAAGAAAAAAATCTGGCAAGTATACGGTGATGTTCTTGAGATCACATGATGGTTGAGATGCCAAAAAACTATGTTTAGTTGGTAGGTAGAGCGTTGGACTTACAATACGAGAGCAAAAAGAAGAGGAAGTAGAAAGAAAAAAAAAGGGAATGACTGAAAGGGAAAGGCAGAGTCTTGCTGACTTGAAAATGTGCAAAGTAGATACTTACAAGATTAGAAATGGGTATACAAATCACTGAAACTATACAGACCATAAAATATTTCACTCTTACACCCATGCAGTATGCAGTTAAGAAAACAAGGGTTTTTTTTAGCTTAAAACAAATCTGAGGTTTTATTTGTCACAAATAAACACTAAGAGATGCAGATCTTTTAGGTGATCTTTGACTCATCTATTTCATATTTAAAAGAAAGGTATATAACTTATCATTGTTAATGTTTTTATTTTGTTGGTAAGCAAAGAAAGAACCATTCAGCTTTTATACTTTTGGTGAATTTGACTGAAAGTGTTACTGGACCAAGAAAAACACTAAAGAGTTTGGGAAAAGATTTTACGAGAACTGCTCATCATTCCCAGCTTATTCTGAATCTTGGAAAGAATACAGGCCATTACTGAAACTTCCTTAACCATTCAAGTTGAAACATTTTGATGAAAATCAGAAACAGGGACATAAAATCAGAATATATCATGTAATTGGGTACAAACAAGAAAGTCTGGAAAATAAGAACCAATACTTTTAACCCAGCCCTTGTTTATCATGTCATGTGGAGTGCTACATGCCTGAGTGTATTCATTATCGATTTTTAACATCTGCTCACTAGTTAGTATAAATACAAAATCTTGACAGAACATCTCAGTAATTCCTTGCATTTCATTTTTCTCAGAACCTTGGCAGAAATTCTGACAAGATCTAGATCTCAGCCCTCATATGAAGATTACATTGATTATAAATTGTATGATGATTTAGAGGCTAGTTATAGATCTAAATTGGTAGAATTTTACTTAGTAATGCACAGGACAAAAATAATATTGAAAGGAGTAGACCCAGAGGCAGGGGGCACCTGTCATAGAGCATACCCTTGTATGTCTGAACACAGCTTTCTCAAACACGGAGAAACTTCCCAAGAATTCAAAGAATCCATGTTTGACTTTAATTTGTCTTACCCATAGGTATAATCTTTGTCTGACTGCATTATTCTGGCTTCTTCAACAGCACCATACTCAGCAAATAGGTTGAACAATCCTTCCTGTAGAAGAGGAACAAACCAAAAGCGTTAAAGGGTAGAGAATGACATTCATCTTTAGATAATAATGAAGATTCAAAAATATCACTGGTATCGCAGATCAATACAAATTAAAAAAAAAAGCAGTCAGTGCTGTCATGAGATGTCTGCATTTTACAAGAAAGTGAGAGGAGTCCAACTTGAAAGACGTGCAAAACCTTTCTGTCTTAACAAAGTACTGTAGCAAAAATACTATCTGGCCCAGGACACAAATATAAAAGCCAAAAACAGACAGCAAAAAGGCAACAGTGATGGGACATGTGACTGAGCAGAGTTTTGAAACTCTTGAAACCCTGTCACGAATGTTCTTAGAAATACTTTACAGTGAAAAAAAAAAAAAAACAGTAGGAAGTTTGAATAAAAATTTGAGACTTAAGCTTTAATGTGATTATAACCAAAAAGTTGACCATACATGCTCTGATTTTCCCTCGTTAATCATGGATAAAGCCAAGCAGTGCCAGGGTGCTAATAAGAAATATGTCAGTAGCAAACCCTAAAAACCTACAATTCTTATGTCTTTACTCTGGAATAGGGAGGAAAAAGATGTGTTCATGGTCTTCCAACTCATCTGATCATAACACCTTCCTGCTGAATGCAAGTGATAGTAGGAAGTGAAGTAGAACTAAGTAGGTGATGAATTGGTACAAGATCAACAAAAAAAGAACTTCTGACAGAAACTCTTCATCCAAATACTATCAACAGAATTAAAGTTAAATAATATATCCAAGGGTACAGAAGTTTTATCAAATACGTCAAAAATTACCTGACAGCAAGATGCAACCATTTGACTAAGCATGGAACCATTAAAGCCTAGGCATCCAGTCCACTATTTCCCCATAACAAAAATATGCCAGTTGTGACATCTTCAGGCCATCCCTTTCAATGTGTTGAAAACAGGAGCCCCATCGTATAAAAGTTGCCAAAGAATTTATAGGTCATTTGCATCATTGGGGCTACCCTTATACCTACAACACAGAGAAATACCTGTACAAAAGAGTGTTCTGATATCAGACAATTCACTAGGCTCATGGCAACTCTGTTACACTAGCATATAATAGTATATTGTCTCCACTTGCTCATTCTGTCCTAAAACCTAAAACGATGCAGGAAGGTTTTAACCCTTCAGATAAGGGTAGAGGTACACAAACATATTCTTTCAGAGAAAGAATTACAAACCCCCCCCCCCCACCCCCCTCCAAAAAAAAAAAAAAAAAAAAAAACTGCAAATAAAATAGAGCATGGATTCCTCAAGTTTTTGTACATTTTTTTCATACGTTTGAAAAGCTAATTTTGAAAATTCAAGCGCCAAGTCCATGTTTAATAAAATGTGGAATAGATTTAATGCTCTAATTTTTATGTTCAAATGAACATGAATAGAAAAAAAAAGTTTTTCACAACTCAGTCCTGGTGTGATGAGAAGATAGAGATAATAAGGAAGCATCAGCAGAGTAACAAATCCAAGAATCAATGATTTCCAGGGTCCTAATCATGTTCCATGGTTAACCTATTTGAAAAAAAAAAATCATATACATATGTATATAAAAGTCGTTTAATGTTAAGAAAATCCAACTTGTCACAAAGTGATACCAGGCACATTAGACCCTGGAGGTGGCTCTCGTCATCAGTTCTAAAGCTAAAGTGAAAATATTAACAGCCTCATTTAAAAATGAAAATAAAAAGAATGCACAAAATCCATAAGTTTGAATTACAGTCATTGTATATGAAAATACAAATTAAAAAAAAAAAAAACCTTACATGTCCAAGATTTTTTGGAAGGTTTCCAACATAGAGTTTGGCTCCAACTGCACTCCCATTTCTGTGAGATAGAAAATGTACCATATGGTAAGTGAGATATCAATATATATATATATATATATATATATATATATATATAGTTTGAAGATAAGGTGGAATAATTGATGAGAGTGCTCAACTGATGGAGCAATACATAAATATAGAAGATCTTACCTTAAATTCCATGCATACTACACTTGTGTTTCAAGCGGAGGACAAAGCTGTTGCCTGTATGACTGAGGCGTGTTCGTTTGCGCTTGCCGTTCCGACCTTGTGTTGTTGTTTATTTTCGTTTCCGGGCCACTGATAGTTTTGTAGTAAATGTTTTTTTCGGTGGGGGCACGATGAAAATATTTCCCTTCTTTTGTTGAGGCTTGGTTTTGTGTGTAGAATGAAGTATTTTTCCGCTATGCAAAGGTTGCATCTGTTTGTCGCCGCCGAGTATGGCTGCGCTCTTTCGATTACAGCCCATGATAAGTGGTATTCGGTTTTAGATTCTTTAAGTTTCCATATGAATTCACTTAAAGTTGTGGCTGATTTCTTGTGGTGGAGTCGAAAGCTCAACGTGTGCTGATTGTATCTGGTTTTGAACTCATTTTCTGTGATTTCTATATAGGTGTCTTGTGTTTTCGAGGGTTTCTGTTCCAAGACACCTATATAGGAATCACAGAAAATGAGTTCAAAACCAGATACAATCAGCACACGTCGAGCTTTCGACTCCACCACAAGAAATCAGCCACAACTTTAAGTGAATTCATATGGAAACTTAAAGAATCTAACACCGAATACCACTTATCATGGGCTGTAATCGAAAGAGCGCAGCCATACTCGGCGGCGACAAACAGGTGCAACCTTTGCATAGCGGAAAAATACTTCATTCTACACACAAAACCAAGCCTCAACAAAAGAAGGGAAATATTTTCATCGTGCCCCCACCGGAAAAAACATTTACTACAAAACTATCAGTGGCCCGGAAACGAAAATAAACAACAACACAAGGTCGGAACGGCAAGCGCAAACGAACACGCCTCAGTCATACCCGAAGAGAGCGGAGGACAGGCAACAGCTTTGTCCTCCGCTTGAAACACAAGTGTAGTATGCATGGAAATTTAAGGTAAGATCTTCTATATTTATATATATATATATATATATATATTACATATAAAAAATGAAAGTAATAAAAATTTGCAATCTTGTAACACTTAATCCCACGATCCACTCAACTACTGCTCCTGGTTTTTTTTCTGTACCGCTCCCTATCCACTCCCGTATAAAAAGCCTCCATGGCAAAATACCTACCAAAAGCATGACTTCTGTATATATGTATGAATAAGCGCAACAAATTGCACTGTCTACTTCATTAGGATCTATCCTTACAGCCTAGCTGATTCATCACAAGTCAAAAAGTTGTTTTTTTCTATGTAATAGGGCTTTTTTTCCCCTTTAAGAGCATGAAAAATTTACAGCTCTAGCATTTTAGTTTCAAAAGATATGATCTGATTATTATTAAAACACTGTCATAAAAAATCCAAACATTTTTTTTTACAGAAATCAAACTCATAATACTATTAAAATATGAAGTGAGAGGTGCTTGGCATGTTCTGGGCACCTTACATTTTCCAAAAAGAGTAAGATTTCATTTGAGACCAAAAAGTGACTATAATTAATGGAAAGAAAAGAGGAACTTCAGTGTAAGTGCAGGTCAGAATATTTTTTATGTAAATACACATACATACAAATATTTTCATTGTCCCCATTCCCAAAAAAATGTATTGTATGACAGCTTTTAAGGCACCTGATGAAATTATACACAGAAAATTGGAAGATAAAAACAATATCTAAATAACACGTGATCTTGTTCTTCCCATCCCTTTCTTTACTTATTGGTATTTTTTTTTTTTTGCCGATTTGGGGAGAAAGATTAAAATTGAAGGCATTACTTACGAGTCTAATAAGTCTCTTCCAACTCCCTCACTGTATCTGTTAAAATTCTTGTCTTTGAAATCAGCTGCCATTGGGTCCCATGAATCCATGACTGACTAATACACATCAAATGTATACAGATTTAGCCTAAAATCAGAAAACATACAATCACTGATGGAAAAGATAAAATTTCATTCCTTACAAATTTTTACTTAAATCGCTTCTTTGGAGACTTCATAATATATTCAAGGACGTATTTCCAATTTTTTTTTTCTGTTAGGCTATCATTCATGATTCAGCCTGCTCCTGTAGACTTTCATTATTATAAAGAGTTTAGGCATGTGTTTCTGGTGTATTTGAACACAGAGCTGTTTTGAGAAATCCATTTATGAAACACAGAGAAGTTTTTTAGTCACTTGCACCATAAATATCAGGAGCTTATGATTCTGACACATATCTATTCCCATACAGACAATCTGGGCTGCCAAAATGAATAGTATGGAAGTATTATTATCAAAATCCTACAAATTTAAGCACACTATAGTTGACTTCTGTTGGTGGCATGCATGCCCAATCTCATTAGACTCAGTTCTAGTGGTTAGAAGGCCTAGTTCAGCTTAGCAAGACAGTCAGAGCCTAAATCTGTGATGTTGTAATAATAGTAATAAGCATTTTTGGATATATCATTTTTGTGCATTCGTGGGTAGTTCATATCCCTGTAAAGTTTAATTGTAGAAAGCAAAAATTAAATCATTAATACTAGTAGCAAACCAACTTTCACTCAAGCTAATATATTTAAAGCTATTTTCAGTCTGCAACAGTTCTATCTAACCAAATTATAAGCATGACATTGTTATCAAATTATACATCCTATAAAAGCACAATTTTTTGTTTAGATGAGATGGATTCATCTGATCAAGGACTGGCTGATAAAGATACAGTATATTTTTTTTTATTATATTATTAGATCCACTCCACCTTAAATTTTTATGTTACATTTTTCTAATATAGTTTGGTGTGCTGAGAACGAAATTGAAGCTCATTTTTTTTTAAATTTATAGCTTAAAAATTAAATGTAATTAGTCTGCGTGGTTTAAATCTTTTATAATCCCACCTTTCTTAAAGGAGTGTTACAAGCCAGCTAAAACCTGTTCTTTCAATTAAAAAGTGGGATTGACAGTAAACATTTACCAAATATATGTAGTGTAAATAGATAAAATGCAAACTCAAGGTATATGCTAGATAATGCACAGTTAACTATATGTAAATAGATTTATAAGAATAGTATGCAATAGATTTCTGAGATGTTAAACTCAGAAAATGGGGACCCCAAATAGAGCGGTAAATTTGCAAATATCAGCCCAACTCACTTCAGGCTTTACAATAAAATGTTTCTCAATGAATTTGAACTTGTAGTTTAATTGGATTTTAGAGCAACACAAACATGCTTGTAAACATGTTAAAAAAAAATGTTTATTTGCGACTAATAAAACCATATTTGCGCTCAGCATATCGAATTCTTAAGGAGAGATACCATTTTAAAGCTTAAAGTGAGTTGGGCTGATAACTGCAATAACACCAGAAGAACAACATCTCAAGAACTGTTTGTCAGTGCTCTACGTCAAAGAAGGTTGCACTCAGAGTGCACCCTTCATGAATACTCTTTAGAGCCTATAGGTCAGGGCCCTGTAAGCAGTCTTGACCAAAACCCAATTATGCTACAGATCATCCTAAGTTACAAGTATATATTCCTACTCCACGAAATTCATCATCTAAAACGACCTGTACATGAAAAATAACATGCAAAATGGAGTGTAATGCTTGCACGATATAAAACTTATAAGTGTGTATACATCCCACTGAGCTTCAGTTACAAATTTTTACCAACTGAATCTAGATTGCTTTTCAACGAAAGTCGTGTTTTATGCACTAGAGGTTAAGGCCTACTTCTCTTCCAGTTTCACGTAGGAAGAGCAGATTTACTTGATGCCATGAAACCTACCAATTTGAGAGAGATTATAAGACTTTTCAAAGACTGTGCACACCAATATAGATCTGTATAGACCAGATTCAGTTTCAAAATATTTGTGGATTTCCTCTTGATATTGAGCTACTAGAATCTATATCCAGATATATAAATGAAACTGCATAGATCTACATTTACGCCTATAATTATATAATACTAGATATCTCTAGATGTAAATAATTTAGACTAGGTATGGGTCTGTTGATCCAGAATCTGATAAATGTTCTTCAAACTTACTACTAAAATAAACATAAGATTAATTACGCACATTTCATTCTTACTTTTCACTATTGAGCTCCACTTTATTTCTGTTCCAGTTTCCTTTCACCGGGTTTTTTTTTTTTTGACTCACGGCCAAGGTAATGGATCTATATCGGGCCAATTGGATCAGTTTCCCACTGGTCGCAACATGCGCGGCTTATTGGATCCTGATTTTTGCATCAACCTTGCGGGGAAATAGCATATTTGACCACAATAAGGAAAAGAGTTCTTTATTTTGATGCCCGTAGATAAATAACTTCTTGTCTACGAACTCAAAAAACAAAAACAAGTAAAACACAAGGCCAAGAGTTGAAGTATTTTATTAATTGTTTCGCAACATCTGATTTTTATGAAGTGATATAAACGAAATCACAGTAATTAAATGTCCATATAGCCCCATCAAGGAGACGAAATGTTTGATGTGCAGAATAAAATCTAGATCTAAAAATCGGAAACCAATAAGGATTGAAATGTGGATGCGGTAAAGGCAAACTTCGGTCAACAAAATTGTTTCTCTGGTAACCATTTGTCCTACGATAGTTAAAAAAAATTAGAAGATTTATAAGAATACTTTGTCATTCGTTTAAGATCATAATGTTAGTTCTAAAGAAGCAGTACCATAACTATCCCTATTAACCTTTTAGTTTGTATTTTATTTCAATAAATTCATTTCTAAATCTTTCTCATTAGAAAGGCCCACAGCTACTTTCTAATCCTTTTTTAAATAATTTTTTTCCGAATAAACCAATGTTGCCTTGCATTTTCAACAGATAGGTCGAGATTTCCTAGAATGTAGGAAGAGAGTGGATGACTCCTGCAGTCAAAATATATAGAACACATTGTTCGACCCACACTTTAATTGACTAAGAATTTTTGTTTTTCGCCGTGGAATAGGCTCGTGTTTGGAGCCTGAATGTTTCTGAGTATTAGGGCTGTTAAATGAAGGCCAATGTGTCTAATTTCCTCAAGTGAAAGTTAATTTCTTCTCAGTCGCCTAGTCCTAACCTATTATGTGCTTTTTTTTTCTTTTTTTTTTTTTTTGTGTGTGTGTGTGAGTGTGTGTATGTGTGGGGGGGGGTAGGGGGGGATTTTTAACTTTCTCTCAGATTCATATGGTGCTCTCTCTCTCTCTCTCTCCCTCCCCCCTCTCTCTCTCTCTCTCTCCCTCACTCCCCCCTCTCTCCCTCTCTCTCCCTCCCCCCTCTCTCTAAGTTCCCCTTCAGTTTTTTTTTTCCTTTTCGACTCTTGAATCTTGTGGTAGAAGAATTCTGAATTTAACTTTTGACTATTTTAGATAAACGGTAGTGCTTTGTTCTCAGCCTAAAAATGAATTCATCCCTGCAGCAAAAAATATAAATAAAAAAAAAATAAAAATAATAATAACAATAATAAATGAAGAAGTAGTAGTGGTAATTGTTGCATCATTATGATTATTGTTGTTGTTGTTGTTGTTGTTGCTGCTGTTGTTGTTGTTGTTGTTGTTGTTGTTGTTGTTGTTGTTGTTGTTGTAGTTGTTTTGTAGTAGTAGTAGTAGTAGTAGTAGTAGTAGTAGTAGTAGTAGTAGTAGTAGTAGTAGTAGTAGTAGTAGTAGTAGTAGTATAATAGTAATAATATCAGTTGTTTTTTCTACAAATAAATTTTGTGTTAATCAATTTTTTGCCACAAGTCATCACGCAATTTTATCTTTACTCTTGTTATAACTACAGTCTTTTTCTCCCATGCAGTTTCTCAGTATGTCTGAATATGACTGAGTCAAACGTAGTGAACAATCTCCAGCGTCCATCAATGTCGTGGCATTTCTACCTTCCTCAGCATTTCGGACTTGTTTCCTAGGCAAGTTCATTCATCTGTTGCTTTACTTGTTTTTCATATTTTGTGCATTTTTAAATTCCTTTTTATTGCTTATTTCACCCTCTTTTTCTTCTTTTTAAGATTTTTTTTTCTTATTCTATTTTTTAAGGGGAGGTGGGGAGGAGGAGGAGGTAAAGGAGTGTAGAATTAGATTTTTTATTTGATTCCTCCCCTTCCCTCTCTTTTTTTCACTTTACTACCTTGGAAAGAATTGTGTCTGATCATGAAGCGACATTTAGTATTGATGGTAGAAATATTACATTTATTGCATTTTGCCGATGATATAAACAGCATGAAAGTCGCACATAATTAGAATTTGCTAACTACGAACTGTAACACATTGCCACTTGCATCAAGAAAACCTAATTGATGATCAGCAGCACCATTATATATTTGCTACACCAGCAAGTTCAATGGTGAAAAGCTCTAAACTGCCCTTAATATCAAATGTCTGGTGGGTGTCCTGACCGATCCGTTGAGGAATCCCTATCTAACCGCCTCACCCCCTCCCACAACCCTAGACGAACTTGGCCACTGCAACCTTTGCTAAAGTCAATACCATTTGAAAATCTTGAACTCAGCAGAGCCTGCAGCTTATAGATCAGCAGCAAACCTTAGTCATGTCTACGATTCTATGTATTCGTGAGCCATGGACTTTGGCATTAAACAAAAATAAGTAGAAGACACACACCACGGAGATATCAAATTTGAGAAGACCCCTTACCTTCTCATACAAATCAGGAGATGCAGGAAAAACACATCTTGTGATCAGATTCTCGGCGAGCTAAGGTCCACTTTGATGCAGAGCAAACTGACATACGGATACCTTGTTTGTCATCAGGTTTGCAAAAACATTTAATTCAAAACGCCACAAGAGAAAAAGGGAGGAACCAAGGAAAACGACTAAGTCTCCAGGTTTTTGTTTTGATTGAAAAAGCCATTAGAATGTGATGACAAGAGTTTGAGCCGTCTCAAAGTTAAAAAAACAAACAAGGTATGACCATGAGTCTGTATGCAGTTGCTCCACAGAGCAAACACCAGCCACCAAACAGCAGTTTCAAATTTTAATTTCTTCACTCTAGTGACAGACTCAGAGCCAACGAGCCCTCGACAAAACATGACGTCGTTACAGTCCCCGCTAGGCAGGAAAAGTTTAAAGTGTTAACATCGGGACATGATAAACGACCTGAGTTTGTGACTCCGAGTAAAAACAGTTCCCTCATTACAAGGAAGACTTTCCCCTCTTGGCGAATAGAAACAGTTAAAGTTAGGCATAAATTCATTCACGACTTGTTATCTTCTGTCTTATCTTCTTTGTCTCCGGATAAGATTCTTCGGTAATTTAGAGACCTTGAACTTCCCAAAGAACATTCCAAATTTAAAAAAAAAAAAAACGCTCGATAAGTTTTTAAATTATCCACCCCACCCCCACAACCACTTGATAAATTGAGAAAAAAATAGTCCTGAAAAATCTGAAGGCAAAAGGAATCAGGCTGTAGTGTCAGAAATGTTATATCAAGTAGTGCTTTACTCTCACAACACAGAGTGCCCATGCCAGATTGTTCTATAAAGTTCCACCTTTTCAATACACTTAGGATATTTCAACCCTGGATGGACGTACTGGACGGTTTATTATAATGATTAGAACCAGTAACCAAGCGTTGCTAGGGAAGTAAGATACCCATTCATTCTACATATATACATGTATGTGACGTTCACTTTATCAATACTATTTCGTCCTTTGCATATTTCTATTTTCCTTTCTTCTTTTATCAAAGAAGATAAACACGCAAAACACGCAAATGGAAAGTAAACTCACGTCCACTCACAGATTAACCAAAGGAAAAAAAATTAAATAAAAAAAAAGAGAATGGGGTGGTAAAAAAAATGTAGTAGTAGTAGTAGTAGTAGTAGTAGTAGTAGTAGTAGTAGTAGTAGTAGTAGTAGTAGTAGTAGTAATAAAGAAGAAGATGATGATGGTGATGATGTAGAGGAGGAGGAAGAAGAAGATGATGATGATGATGATGATGATGATGATGATGATGATGATGATGATGATGATAAACAGTTCAAAAGAGGGCGGGGGAGGGGGTCAAAGAAGGAATGGCTTTGTTACTAGCCCAAAGCGGCTTCCAGGAGGAGAAAGAGAGCCCAATGCCTCCGACTCTCAGTGTGTGATTCCGACAGGTGTAAAAACGTGTGCTCCGCTCAGAGCTGCCTACAGCTCTCGTGGTAGGGCGAACTTGGACCTTGCGCGGCTTCAGTTACGGCCCCTTGTGCTCAGGCCTGGAAGAATAGATCTATGTTGGTGTGTTTGACTCTGGCGGACTCTTGTAAGAGGAGCCTTCTACAATGTACAGTGTATGCATGGTTTTAGCACCGCACTACTACAGCTGGCACTGTGGCACTGAATGGCAGTGGCAGTGAGCTAAAGTTAGTAATGTCAGTGGAAGATCGCGGGATACAAAACGGAAGAGAGAGCCGCTCTGGTAGTATTTAAAAATTACTTTTCTTGACCATAAGAGTTTATTTAGTACTAAATTCTAACCCACCAATGTTGTGAATTGAACGGATTTCAAATTTATTTCTGTGCTACCTTAATTTTTCTAGATCTGGAGAGCAATAAGATTAATGACTTGCTGTTTGTGTTACTTGGCTAAGATAATGTGATGTACGGTATACAGAGTTTCAACTGCAAGTTCTCTCCATCTCCGACCAATCACTACAAACCAAAGATATTCTAATAATAGCTATTATAAGAACATCTTTGCTGTAAACCGTCGAGGTCCGCAGAGAAAGGAGATGACAATAGGTTGGCCTAGGCTACAGCTTAACAGACCTCCTTTTTACCATCTTCTAAGAGCACTTGATTTCGGGAACAACCCCACACACACACACTCACACACCAAATAAATAAATAAAATAAAATAAATAAATAATATAAATAAATAAATTGATTAGAACTCGTTCACGGGCAGGAAAATTAGAGAAATCAATCTTTTTTAGATTATAGATTGTTTTAAATGAATAGTCGTATATTACTTTATGTACAAAGGAATCTGGATAAAATCCAGACCTCAGGTAAGAAAAAAAAAATAGTTGAATTTTAAGTGAAGTAAGAGTTGAGTTCAAACACTACAAAATGTAAAGAAATACAATCGGCCTGCTCAACAGATGACTTCTAGCAAGAGTTTCCCGGAAGTGAAGGGGTTGACTAAGTGGATTCCGCTGTATGCGCGCGCGCGTGTGTGTGTGTGTGTGTGTGCATTTTTTTAAAATAAGTAACCTAATGTAAATGCAATTTAAGAAAAAAATATAATTTGGTGGTGAGCCAGACTTTAAGAAATACACCCACACACACACGATGTGAAGCTTAGCGTAAATTCTTATTAAAGTTTAGAATAACACAAAAACGCTTGCAGAGCCTATGTATTTCCGTTTTGTTCCATCAGCTGAAGTTTTTTCCGGCCAAGATATGAATCCATTACATGTACATATACACTGTATAACGTAACTGAGCTACAAGTCAGGTTCTATCTCAGCCAAACTGATGGATCCATTACATGTATATATATATATATATATATATATATATATATATATATATATATACACTGTATAACATAACTGAGCTACAAGTCAGGTTCTATCTCAGCCAAACTGATGGATCCATTACATGTATATATACACTGTATAACATAACTGAGCTACAAGTCAGGTTCTATCTCAGCCAAACTGATGGATCCATTACATGTATATATACACTGTATAACATAACTGAGCTACAAGTCAGGTTCTATCTCAACCAAAGTGATGGATCCATTACATGTATATATATACACTGTATAACATAACTGAGCTACAAGTCAGGTTCTATCTCAGCCAAACTGATGGATCCATTACATGTATATATTTACACTGTATAACATAACTGAGCTACAAGTCAGGTTCTATCTCAGCCAAATTGATGGATCCATTACATGTATATATATACACTGTATAACATAACTGAGCTACAAGTCAGGTTCTATCTCAGCCAAACTGATGGATCCATTACATGTATATATATATATATATATATATATATATATATATATATATATACACTATATAACATAACTGAGCTACAAGTCAGGTTCTATCTCAGCCAAACTGATGGATCCATTACATGTATATATATATATATATACACTGTATAACATAACTGAGCTACAAGTCAGGTTCTATCTCAGCCAAATTGATGGATCCATTACATGTATATATACACTGTATAACATAATTAAACTAGGAGTCAGGTTCTATCTCAGCCAAACTGATTGATGCATTACATGTATATATATATATATATATATATATATATATATATATATATACACTGTATAACATAACTGAGCCACAAGTCAGGTTCTATCTCAGCCAAACTGATGGATTCATTACATGTATATATACACTGTATAACATAATTAAACTTGAAGTCAGGTTCTATCTCAGCCAAACTGATGGATCCATTACATGTATATATACACTGTATAACATAATTAAACTACAAGTCAGGTTCTATCTCAGCCAAACTGATGGATCCATTACATGTATATATATACACTGTATAACATAACTATCTCAGCCAAACTGACGCCACCGATGCCACATCGATCTGATAGATCGGAAAGTTCGGTTTAGTCTGCGATCCTCTTTTGCCAGCTGTCACTGAAAGATCGTCAATTTTATACGGTAGCCATCATCGAAATGTCTCGATTACTTGTCCGTCTCACGAGTCAGTGGACTTACCTGGAGTTCATGTTTCATCGCTTCTCATGTTTCATTGGACCCAACCCTGGCTTGATGGTGATAACTCTATCTCGTTACTACACTTAAATAAAAGCTACTCTAAAATTCGGTGAGTTGAAAATCGTTATAGGTGGCGGTTTTTGGAATGTTTCCATTATGACTGTTAACCAAGGCTTATTGCATCATGTCACAAGGGAAAGACTCTTGTAATGCGTGTTTGAATATAATTATATCGTCTTTTGTTCTACTCTCAATACAGATTTTTCTACCGTACTAAGAGAGTAAAAAACTGCGGCCCTAAACAACCTCCCATTGCTATTATACTGATTTAAGAAAGGGAGAAAATACTGAGCAAAAAATAATGGTTTATTAGTCGCTTAAGTTCTTTCAATCATACTTCACACAACTAAAGGTTTGTGGTTTGGTGATCATTAAACCGGAGTCTGTCAAGTTTTCTAATTCTAATGCACTCTAGGCAGATTCTTTACAGTCTGTCAAGTTTTCTAATTCTAATGCACTCTAGGCAGATTCTTTACAGTCTGTCAAGTTTTCTAATTCTAATGCACTCTGGGCAGATTCTTGACTAGCTTACTACGACCACAGGGAGTCTTTTTTCCTTCGATATCCCTCCCCCTTCTTCTCCTCTTCCTCCCCCTCCTCCTCTTATCTACTCTCTGTCTGTCT
>JAWDGP010002809.1:0-10246 GCA_033675545.1 Elysia crispata | reverse complement strand
TAGTGGGGCCATGTTGCTAGATCTAGATCTAAAATGTCCCATAACCTTTAAGATTAGTGGGGTCATGTTGCAAGATCTAGATCTAGAATGTCCCATAACCTTTAAGATTAGTGGGGCCATGTTGCTAGATCTAGAAATAGAATGTCCCATGACCTTTAAGATTAGTGGGGCCATGTTGCAAGATCTACCTATTCTTACATTCTAGATCTAGATCTAGCAACATGGCCCCACTAATCTTAAAGGTTATAGGGGCTTCGTGGCCCCAATAACCGCTGCCATTAACGGGATAACCTTTAATTAAGTGGGGCCAAGTAGCGTCAAGAAACACTCCGTTAGAATTATTATTCATAGTCGTAATGGGTAAAGAAAAGTAAATCATTGTAATTATCTTGTCAACGTGATATTTTATAGTGTATTAGAAGGTCTCTGTTTGGAGACCCCATTCAGCCGCTTTATTGAGAGTGACGGGATGATAGTGTTGTCTGCAGTACCAGTCCATATGGAATGAACTCTTCATTGATCCCAAAAGTTGGAGTAGGTTCTTGTTTTATGGTTAAAAAGTTTTGCTCGGTTTTTGTTGTTGTTGTTGTTGTTGTTGTTGTTGTTGTTGTTGTTGTTGTTGTTGTTGTTGTTTTTTACAGATTCTTTTTGTAATGTGAAGTAAATCATCTTTTTCTCTCACCCGTTCTTCTATTTGCTTCTTGACCTGAAGTAAGCCTGAAAAATACTGGGTGTAGATTCCCTTTTAAAAAATCAGTTTGCATGGTTACAAAAAGCATTAAGCCGGTACACCAACGTTTTCGAAAGTCGTGCTTTTCTTCTATGTTAATGACTTGTACAGTATCCTTTGATATGACGAGACGTAAGACGCGGTATCTAGGCATCCATGATGAAAGAAACGGTTAACGCAACGTAGCACAAGTAGTAACGCCTAACACCCCACCTAACACCCGCCTTTCTCAACGAACTTTAACAAAAGACCGCTTTTTATCGGAAAAAAAGATTATACCAACATTGGAGTGCAATTTTTTGTAATGGCCAACATCGGTACATGGAACTGTTTATGGTTATCTTTATTTTGCGACAAGATCCAGAATCTAGAACTATATCTAACTTTGAGCACTGTATACGGCTCTATTCCGTCATCATGGCGGAGCGTGTAGTAGTTACGGGAAGGTGTGCAGAGAATGAGTTAAAAAAAAATAATATTGAATGGAGTTAAGAGATTGAATCGGCCAATTAGCATTTCTCAAAAGTACCTTGAATTGTTAGAATTTCAGGGTTTTTACTTTTCTTTGTCATACATATTAGAAGTTAAAAGTATGCATTTCCAAGCCTGAGTGAGTTCTCAAAATATTTACCTGTTTAAAATTATTCGTAAAATAATTTTCGGCGAACAAAATCTAATGCCTTTTGCAATGGTTCCAATACATAGTAAAATTTCTACGCATCTGTAAATACCGACCATAATATAAATATTGTACATAGCATTCTCCATTTATGCTCAAATAAATAAGTAAAAACTATTCTGAATAAGCGCATTTTGATGTGAAAACTGTCCCCTATTTGAAAAGGACTAGTGAATCCACGTTCTAAGAGCATGGTATATCTATGCGGTGGGGGAAAGGAGCGACATTGTCAGCGCACGGGAATTTCCCGTTCGCGGTAAGAAATGTGTTAAAAATAACGTTGATTTCTTTCTCTCATGATTCAGGTAACACCGTCATTTTGGATTTGGCTCAGAACGATCGAGTGCGCATCCAATCCCACTCCGAAAGCCACATTTACGGTGCTATCTCGGATATCTACGGAACCTTTTCGGGTTATCGCATCGGTTCTGGATCCGCGCCACTTACTTGTAACGACTAACCGGCTCTCGGCATCTTGCCTTTGAGAGGATTGATCTAAGAATAGATTTTAATTTTTTTCCTCGTTTAAGAAATTACAATGGGCTTAGTGCTCGAACTTTTAATAAATCATATAGAATGAATAAAGACGACAGTTGTTAAACTCTGCTGTTTTTTTTTGTTTTTTTTTTCGTTTTGTTTGTTGTTCGTTTGGTTTCTTTTTTTTTTTATTATAAAAGCCAAAGCATGCAAAATATAGCAGTGAATAATTAGAAATTTCACTCTGGTTTACTTTCATAGCACATACAGTCGCACATTATGACGTAAAGAAGATAATATAACTTAATTTAAAAACTCAAAGTTCATCTCTTGTAAGTAAGGAACATTTTGTTAGACCGCTGTTGCGACAGTAAACAATTCGCTATAAACCATTACTGATCAATGAAAATGATACATAGACAGTCTGTCAATCGCTTGAACAACCAGTAACTTTGATATTAAAATGACAATGAAAGTTTTAAAAAAGCAAATGTTTAAGTATATAGTGCCACTATGGATAACACTCCAACGTTGCAGTTTTAAGTGGATCGGTGATATTTATATTATAATCTGGAATGACAAGATCTAGATCTAGATAGATATTATAGCATAATAAAGACTGAACAAAATCTCGACAGGGCGAGATCTATCTCTAGATTTATGTTACAGTATGTTGTCAAGGAATGCATCATTTCAGTGCACCAAAATAATTATTATGAAACATCACAGTTCTTTCCTTGCAACCTGAAAGAACATTATAGTGTTCAGAGCGTCTTTAATTTTCAAAACCACTTGCCAATTCACAATCAATTATTGCATTTGTCTGGATGGATCTAATAAAGAGAGTGAAATTTCTTTAATGCAAATACATGTAATTGCAAGCACAATCACATAAATCCTAAGCTAATCAGTGAAAACAGTTATAAATCAAATGAAACAATAAATAGTAACGACTGCTGATATATGGTTTTAAATAGTTACTTGGGGCTGAGTAATTCAACCTAGAATGATCATATTTTATTTATTTATCTAGATGTAGTAGATATAATCCATCGAGTAATACTAGATCGAGTTAATTAGACATTT
Organism: Elysia crispata; assembly: GCA_033675545.1. Taxonomy (NCBI): domain Eukaryota; kingdom Metazoa; phylum Mollusca; class Gastropoda; family Plakobranchidae; genus Elysia; species Elysia crispata. Next base: position 7,274 of record JAWDGP010002809.1, on the reverse strand, counting down.
AGATGTAATTGTGACAGGAACATAGCTCCAGGATCAACTTTGCATGTGTATTGCCAAAGAACACACCTCTTTTATTACTTCAGAATGCCCAAAATAAAGATCAAATATTCAAATTTGATCAATTTTGACTTACTCTGAAATGGATAAAGGTATAACTCTAGATCTAGAGTTTGAAATTTAAACCTAGAAGCATGGTATTTTTGTTCTAAATCTAGCTCTTCCAAATGAACAGAGAGAAACCCCAAGCAGTGTTTGCAACACAAATCTGCTTGTACCTTTAAGCTGAAAATAATTATTTTGACAGATATAATTTGTTCAGCTTTCACTTGTGTTAAATAAACGGACAGCAGGCAGCACTGGTAGACAAGAGAAATTAAATTTTGAAAGTTTTTTCAAAAATCAAGATGCACAGACATTGCTTTATTCAGGTTTAATGTATGTCTTATTTGTATCAAACTTAAATTTTTGAATTGTGCTACAAGTATTGTTTTTTCACGCTTTAAGGATTAATAATTTAAGTTAGATGTATATACACAAAATACTTGCTTGTTTATCTGTCATAAGAGATGGGCATGATATTTTTTACCCCTGTTGCAACTATAAAACAGTTGGCTTTTTCATTTTAGATATTGATTATTAAATACTGTGTCTAGAACTGCAGACTCAATTGACTATAGGCTTTGCAATGCAAACCAAAATCCAAAGGAAACTAAACAATAGGAGCAACTTTTTAATAAAGCACCAGCATTTCAATTTAGGTCTAAGGCATACAATTTAAAGGTCTATGTACTTAGATCCAGAAAGGTCACCTAGTAGATCATTTTGATAAATTGGGTTTTTGCTGTATTTCAATAATTTTTTTTGAAAATCTGCAAGTGTAGGTAATGACATTTTGAACATAAAAGATAATAACTTGTAATGGTGAAGCAGATCACATTATTAAATAAATATTACAGTGTTATCTTAAATTACATGTACCTATTAGAAAGTATTATAAGAAAGTATGAATTGTCCTGCACGGCTGCATATCCTGGTTTAGCGCCATCGCTGTGTGCAATCCCATTGGCTGGAAGTTGCTCTGGTGTAGACTATGTAAGGCACTAACCCAGGGGAGTTTTCATCTTCAAACCAGCCTCTCTCCAAAACAGACTACAGAGAGGAGGTAAGTAGACCCCTCATAATTGAATAGACATAAATGTCTTTTTTTATAAATCTTGTTTAGTAAGTACAAAAGGAAAAAAAGTACTCAACTTTAAAGTTAAAGGAGCCTAAATAATATATATATATATATATATATATATATATATATATATATATATATATATATATATAGGTCTAATGTGTTTTGTCAGCACTAAGTTAAATGTGAAACCAAGCAAAGGGTGAAAAATTAATTATGATTTAGGTTCAGAGCCTATATAAATGAAACTACTGTACTGCTTTATTTAAACCTTAGGTACCAATAATAACTGTGATAAAATGCTATAGATTACGAGCTGTCTAAAGACAGTACCCATCAGTGAATGTGGTCCCCATGTTGATACATTGCTTAGGCAGCCAGTTACTTGTGTTTACAGCAGACCTCGGACTCAAGGAACTCGGCTGTTTTGTTTTTTTTTATAGTTAGTTCGTTGGATGCATGATTCGTTGGAGCCATGAGTATCAGGCCCGCCAAGCGGAGCAACTGTTACCAAACAAAGTCAAAATAATGCGTCATTACAACCGGTCGTTTTACAAACCCTCTACTTGGACCTATGTAGCAAATTACAACCCGCAGAGAAAGTTTTGTGCATTTAAAAAAAAATTTTTTTCCTTTATTTTTTTGTTATTTTTATTTTTTTTAGTTTTTAGGGTTTTTTTGTTTTTGTTTGGTTTGTTTGTTTGTTTGTTTGTTTGTTTATTAATGTTACAGGGTAGCGCGCCGCCACAGGTCCTCCTGGCTTGTGGCTTTCCACTGCTCCTTATCTAAAATATGAAGTAAAAATATCTTGTTGACTAAGAGTAAGATTAATTGAGATGGGATTTGATATTTATTTCGTTTCAACCGGGAGGGGTTGGGTGGGGAATGCGCTGGAAAACGAATCGATAGTTGGTTGTCTTTTTGAGAAACTGACAATCTGTTGAACTGAGTTTTCAAGAGCAGTCACTTGCTGGAGTGCTGTTTTGGAGGATGCATTCTCTCCCTGTTGCATGACAAAAGCATGCCTTTAAGCCAGAGCTTGTACAACCCCTTTGTTCGTCACTTGAGTCAGAGCTTGTACAACCCCTTTGTTCGTCACTTGAGTCAGCGCAGACTCATCATCCTCTTTATCTTCATCATTGTTTTTATCCGTGCTTGGTCGGACTGATGCAGCGATCTTTAAGAGAAATAGAGTCCATCCAGTCAATATGTATTATATCCTTGTATTAAATATGTACATATATTATATTCTTTTGGTTTTTTTTTTTACTTGTATGATCCAGGTAAAACTATATGCCGCCTATTCCTTTTCTTTTTTGTCTCAATCTAGATATCTCGATAATTCTTATTCTAAACACAAACGAAAGATTTAAAACTTGATTTCTTTTCGAATAAAGGAAACCGACTTAATATCCTATTCATTCACAATCTGTTTTTAAGATCCTTTTAAACGTTTGATAAATTAGAAAGCTCGAAATTTTCGCGATAGGTGCATAAAAGTGCACTGCGTTGCGGGAATTCTTAGCCACGAAGTTATTTAATCCTAGATCTACACCTCAAGTCGATTGATAAAGACTTCTGTTGTTACAGAGTAACAAAATGGCGCGCGAAATTGGTAATCGGAAGTTAGGCTATGTTGACGAAACAAAGCATTTTGGGATAATCGAGGAAGGCAGTTTGCGTTGATTTTTTTTATGATTTAGGACCTAGTCACATGAATTCTGCAGACGCCTTCAAATAGTGCAAAGATTCAAAGATCTGGATTGGATAATAACGGAGGAGTTTGCGCACATATCTTCCCAAGTCCGTTATATATATTTATATATAATTATATTCCTATTGAATTTCACAGGTGCAGTGCCCGTGTCACTTTCGTTTGCGTCTTTCACAATGCATAAAAATTCGTCTTAAATCGGTGAAATATCTCTCTACTTAGTTTATTGTACCTTTTCTTAATATAGAACTTCCTCTCTCTCTCTCTCTCTCTCTCTCTCTCTCTCTCTTTCTCTCTCTTTCTCTTCCTTCTCTATCTCAGTCTCTCTCTCTCTCCCCCTATCTCAGTCTCTCTCTCTTCCTCTATCTCAGTCTTTCTCTCGCTCTATCTCAGTCTCTCTCTCTCTCTTCCTCTATCTCAGTCTCTCTCTCTCTCCCCCTATCTCAGTCTCTCTCTCTCTTCCTTTATCTCAGTCTCTCTCTCTTCCTCTATCTCAGTCTTTCTCTCCCTCTATCTCAGTCTCTCTCTCCCCCTATCTCAGTCTCTCTCTCTCTCCCCCTATCTCAGTCTCTCTCTCTTCCTCTATCTCAGTCTTTCTCTCGCTCTATCTCAGTCTCTCTCTCTCTCTTCCTCTATCTCAGTCTCTCTCTCTCTCCCCCTATCTCAGTCTCTCTCTCTCTCTTCCTCTATCTCAGTCTCTCTCTCTCCCCCTATCTCAGTCTCTCTCTCTTCCTCTATCTCAGTCTCTCTCTCTCTCCCCCTATCTCAGTCTCTCTCTCTCTTCCTCTATCTCAGTCTCTCTCTCTCCCCCTATCTCAGTCTCTCTCTCTCTTCCTCTATCTCAGTCTCTCTCTCCCCCTATCTCAGTCTCTCTCTCTTCCTCTATCTCAGTCTCTCTCTCTCTCCCCCTATATATCAGTCTCTCTCTCTCTTCCTCTATCTCAGTCTCTCTCTCTCCCCCTATCTCAGTCTCTCTCTCTCTTCCTCTATCTCAGTCTCTCTCTCTCTCCCCCTATCTCAGTCTCTCTCTCTTCCTCTATCTCAGTCTCTCTCTCGCTCTATCTCAGTCTCTCTCTCTCTCTCCATCTATCTCAGTCTCTCTCTCTCTTCCTCTATCTCAGTCTCTCTCTCGCTCTATCTCAGTCTCTCTCTCCCTTTAACTCAGTTTCTCTCTCATTCTCTCTCCCTCCCTATCCCTCAGTCTCTCTCTTTCTCTTCCTTCTCTATCTCAGTCTCTCTCTCCCTCTATCTCAGTCTCTCTCTCTCTTCCTCTATCTCAGTCTCTCTCTCCCTCTATCTCAGTCTCTCTCTCCCTCTAACTCAGTTTCTCTCTCATTCTCTCTCCCTCCCTATCCCTCAGTCTGTCTCTCTGTGTTAATATTTCTCTAACTCTATCTTTATCCATATAACTACATGTAGAAGTGGTCCTTGAAAATCAAAACCGAGAATAAAAAGAATCGTTAGCGTAAGGTTTGTCCGTATGAATTATGTTTATACTAGTTGAAATGGAAATATTATCTGAATTACAGATCCACAAGCCCCACCATGAAATCTGTATATTTCATCTGTTTGATGTTTAATCTCTTGTTTCTGGCTACTGGTAAGTATAAAAAAACTAAAAACAACATAAACCTACACGTACTCACATATTTTATGATGAATCGAATATATTCCTTAATATATAATAATCTGGTATAAATGAAATGTAAAAAGAGGGGTTTATCTTCAAACTAAGTCAAATATAAATTTTTTAAAGGTGAGATGAATCGACTTGAGTAGAGAAGCCCTCCAACAACTTTAATCTTAAGCCAGTCAACCAATTACATTGCAGCGCTTTACTTTAAAGTCACGAGCACCTTCAGGTGTGCACTTCTCTGTGGAACATTGGAACAATCAAAGTAAACGCAAACAGTTTTCATATCCTGGGTATAGGTGGGTTATAATAACTACCTCTCAAACTATAAGTACTACGACTACTACTACTACTACTACTACTACTACTACTACTACTACTACTACTACTACTACTACTACTACTACTACTACTACTACTACTACTACTGCTGCTGCTGCTGCTGCTACTTCTACTACTACTACTACTACTACTACTACTACTACTACTACTACTACTACTACTACTACTACTACTACTGCTGCTGCTGCTACTACTGCTGCTGCTGCACCTCATACTACTACTACTACTACTACTACTACTACTACTACTACTACTGCTGCTGCGACGTCTAATACTACTTCTACCACTACTACTACACCTGCTTCTACTCCTTCTACTACTGCTACTACTACTCCTACTACTACTACTACTACTACTACTACTACTACTACTACTACTACTACTACTACTTCTACTACTACTGCTTATGCTGCTGGTGCTGCTGCTGCTGCTGCTGCTACTACTACTACTACTACTACTACTACTACTACTACTACTACTACTACAGTTTCTTCTACTACTACTATGACTACAACGACTGCTACTACTACTACTACTACTACTACTACTACTACTACTACTACTACTACTACTACTACTACTACTACTACTACTACTACTACTACTACTACTACTGAAGCACCCTAAAAAAGTGTAGTGTAAACAAAACAAAACAAAACACGTAAGCTTTCAGTTTTACACCTACGTCAGACACAAAAACAAGAACAACAAACCACACAAGGATATTAACATATTTAAATTTTAGATACAAACTATAAAAATAATATATATTGAAAGATCTACCAATAATGAACAATGTAAAAGTAATCACAGAAAAAATATAACATTATACGTTAAAAAAAAGAATCACGGGAAAAAAAAAACAATTGGAATAAATGAGGGCCAATTTCTTTACTTTAACAAATTCATTTTTTTTTACTTTTCACATTGCTTATTGTTAACATATATATAAAGAGGCGAAGTCATTTTTTCCCACTATAATGGTAACTACTCAAACTTCATTTTTTTGCCATATTTGTCACAGGCGTGTTCAGTGACCAGGTGACAGCGTTTTCGGCAGGCCTGACCCAGCCACGAAGTTTGGAGGCGCATCAGAACGTTGTGTTTGATCACGTCTATGTAAACACAGGTGGAGGATACAACAGTGGAACTGGAGTCTTCACCTGTCCCACAGTAAGGAAATACTACTACAACTACTACACCTAGTTTTCCTCCTACCTCCTTCTCTTGTTATACTACTACTACTACTACTACTACTACTACTACTACTACTACTACTACTACTACTACTACTACTACTACTACTACTACTACTACTACTACTACTACTACTACTACTACTACTACTACTACTGTTAATAATAATTAGTAATAATAACTCCTTGACTACTAATAATCATGATATAATGGTAACAATAGTTAGCTTAATCTGTAAAACCAAAATATTTCTTTTTATAGATCCTTTTAGACACTCATTATTATGCAGATTCAGCTGATAATAAGTTACAAGTATCCTAATGACAGTTCATCTTTAGATATTTTCGCAAAGGAATTCAGAGCCTTCTAAGTGCCTTTGAAAATTATCTTTAAATAGATTTGGCAGTTGCAGAAATGGCTTATTTCACATGACAGAAATTAAATAATTTTATTATAAATGTTTCCTCGTATACATATTTTATAGTTTTTTTTTGGTTTTTTTTAAATTTAAAGTTAAAATTTCTACTAATGTATATTCTTGCAGACGCTCTCGCTTGATATCTTAAAAGTAAAGCTCGCCACTTCCAGCTAGGCAGCATAACATAATTCTGTGTGAAATCGCATCCCTTATCCCTCTCTATCCTTTATTCCTACGTATTTCCCCAGGCAGGGCTGTACATGTTTCAGATCAATGCCTTGACCAAGATCGACCATAGCATGTGGCTGAAGCTGTACCACAACAATAACTACATCTGCTCCGTGTGGGGCCGCACCAGTAGCGAGTATGTGCCTGGCAGTAAGGAATCTTTACTTTCTTCGTTCCGATAACTTTGTGTCTTTTCTGTGAAGTAATATGTGAGTCGTACTTGGCAGGGTTTAGTTGGATTGATTGTGAATTAGCTTGTGGTTATTGGGACCATGTAGCCATAACCTTTAACAGTTTAAGATTAGTGCTTCTATGTTGCAAGATCTTGATCTAGGAAAGTCCCATGCTGCACCTTTAAGATAAGTGGGGCCATGTTACTAGATCTAGATTCAACAATGTCCCATAACCTTTAAGATTAGTGGGGCCATGTTGCAAGATCTAGATATAAAATGTCCCATAACCTTTAAGATTAGTGGGGCCATGTTGCTAGATCTAGATTCAAAATGTCCCACAACCTTTCAGATTAGTGAGGCCATGCTGCAAGATCTAGATCTAAAATGTC
>JAWDGP010002807.1:25000-60000 GCA_033675545.1 Elysia crispata | reverse complement strand
TAGATAGATAGATAGATAAATGGATGGATACAAAGATGGATAGATAGATAGATAGATAGATTGAAAGTTAGATAGATAGATAGATTCAGATATGTTCTACTTTTGTGTCGTGTTGGAGCAAAAGATAGTTTAACTTTTAAATCATGTGCATGTTCTAGTATATTCTAATTTTTGTGTCCTGTTGCAGCATGAAGATAGTTTAGCTGTGAACACTTCATATGTTCTGATATGTTCTAATATTGTGACGTGTTGCAACTAGGAAAGTTTCAGTATAAACCATAATATTTTCTAATTTTCTGTAATGGTGTTGGGTGAGTCCATCGAACTCACTATTAGGAATAGTGTCAGGATTGAAGATATACACATCCTAGTTATACTGTGTTGTTATGGCAACCATTTTCCGTTCAGTATTTTTTCATTTTGCCCAATAGAAATGTCAAGTATTTTTAACATATCTTTTCTATAGTCTACTTGCTACACTCTTCCCCCACCCTCCGTATTCCCCCTTCCCCCCTAACCCGACCCCCCATTTCTCCATCCTCAGGAAACAAGACAAACACAAGTTTCATGGAGGAAGTGAGAATACATTAACTCACTTTGTTAGACGTTTCTAATTTTAATCAAGTGTCTTGAAACAATAACAATAATAAAAAAAATTGAAATCTTCAAAGCAAAAGAGAGATTATTTGTATTGCTAGTAGGATCTCAGGTGATCCAAACAAAAATCATACTTCTTTGTGACAGTTTGGATGTCGAATCAATGTCCAATCTGAAAAATCGTTTTTTTTTTTTTTGCTTTTTCTTTACATCTCACTCGAAACTCCTCTCATTCTCTGTCTCTGCCTCAAGCTTCCCTCTGTCTCTCAATGGTCTGTGCTGTCTCTGACTCTGTTTGTCTGTCTCTCTGTCTCCCAATGGTCTATGGTGTCTCTGACTCTGTTTGTGTGTGTGTCTCTCTCTGTCTCTCAATGGTCTGTGGTGTCTCCATTTCTGTGTGTCTGTCTCTCTCTGTCTCCCAATGGTCTGTGTTGTCTCTGTCTCTGTTTGTGTCCCTCTCTGTCTGCCAATGGTCTGTGCTGTCTCCGTCTCTGTTTGCTCCTGTCTCTCTGTCTATCAATGGTCTGTGCTGTCTCCGTCTCTGTTTGTGTGTCTCTCTGTCTCCCAATGGTCTGTGCCTTTGTACTCCGTCTCTGTTTGTGTGTCTCTCTGTCTCTCAATGGTCTGTGATGTCTCCGTCTCTGTTTGTCTGTCTCTCTGTCTCCCTATGGTTTGGGGTGTCTCTCTCTCTCTGTTTGTCTGTCTCTCTGTCTCTCAATGGTCTGTGATGTCTCCGTCTCTGTTTGTCTGTCTGTCTCTCAATGGTCTGTGATGTCTCCGTCTCTGTTTGTCTGTCTCTCTGTCTGCCAATGGTCTGTGATGTCTCCGACTCTGAGTGTCTCTCTGTCTATCAATGGTCTGTGCTGTCTCTGTCTCTGTTTGTGTGTCTCTGTCTCTCAATGGTCTGTGATGTCTCCGTCTCTGTTTGTCTGTCTCTCTGTCTCCCAATGGTTTGGGGTGTCTCTCTCTCTCTGTTTGTCTGTCTCTCTGTCTCTCAATGGTCTGTGGTGTCTCCGTCTCTGTTTGTCTGTCTCTCTATCTCCCTATGGTTTGGGGTGTCTCTCTCTCTCTGTTTGTCTGTCTCTCTATGGTTTGGGGTGTCTCTCTCTCTCTCTCTCTGTTTGTCTGTCTCTCTGTCTCCCTATGGTTTGGGGTGTCTCTGCCTCTTTTCTGCCAATGGTCTGTGGTGTCTCTGTCTCTCTGTCCCTCAACGGGCTGTAGTGTCTCTGTCTCTCTGTCTATCAATGGTCTGTGATGTCTCTGTCTCTGTTTGTGTGTCTCTCTATCTCTCAATGGTCTGTGCTGTCTCGTCTCTGATTGTCTGTTTCTCTGTCTCCCAATGGTCTTGGGTGTCTCTCTCTCTCTCTCTCTGTTTGTCTGTCTCTCTGTCTCCCAATGGTCTGTGGTGTCTCTGCCTCTTTTCTGCCAATGGTCTGTGGTGTCTCTGTCTCTCTGTCTCTCAACGGGCTGTAGTGTCTCTGTCTCTCTGTCTATCAATGGTCTGTGATGTCTCTGTCTCTGTTTGTGTGTCTCTCTATCTCTCAATGGTCTGTGCTGTCTCGTCTCTGATTGTCTGTTTCTCTGTCTCCCAATGGTCTGGGGTGTCTCTCTCTCTCTCTGTTTGTCTGTCTCTCTGTCTCCCAATGGTCTGTGATGTCTCCGACTCTGTCTGTCTCTCTGTCTCTCTATGGTCTGTGTTGTCTCTGTCTCTGTTTGTGTGTCTCTCTGTTTCCCAATGGTCTGTGCTGTCTCCGTCTCTGATTGTCTGTTTCTCTGTCTCCGAATGGTCTGGGGTGTCTCTCTCTCTCTCTCTGTTTGTCTGTCTCTCTGTCTCCCAATGGTCTGTGGTGTCTCTGCCTCTTTTCTGCCAATGGTCTGTGGTGTCTCTGTCTCTCTGTTCCTCAACGGGCTGTAGTGTCTCTGTCTCTCTGTCTATCAATGGTCTTTGGTGTCTCTGTTTGTCTGTCTGTCTTTCTCGACTCTTAAAACTCGGACGAACTGAGAAACAAGATTTCCATCACATGGCGTCGGTATTAATTAGCTTGACCTACTTTCTACGAACGTTGAAAACAAAGCCGGCTAAGTCCATTCTTTATTTCCTTAGGCACCATCTCTCTTTACGAACAGTATATGATTTATCTTAGTCAAATCAATACCTCCATTAGCTCGTCAAATGGCCCTCCACTTCTATGATCAATACCATAAAGAGACAGCAAGTCATTAAATCCATTCTACAGCCAGTACTTGTTCACGTGACTTAAGTAGAGAGCACATAACCGTGTTTGTATTTACTCGACTCCTGATGTGGGTTTCCGCCGAGTTAAGCTCTTTTCTGAAGATAAAAAAATATTATAAACCATGGCAAGAATCAGCAATTTAGGCCACGGTTACATAGAGCCTCATCGTTTCTCGCGTCACGTTTTAACGTTCACTCTTGATCATTTATAGATGACTTAGACAGTCTATTCACTTGGCTTTGATAGCGACAGGGCTCTTCGAAGCCTTGCTTTTGTCCACAAAAAACCTAAAGGCGCGCACAGCCCTGCAGACACGCATTCAGCGGGATTCAAGAGAGACGCAGTCTGTCCCAAGTCAAGGGTGGAGATTTTATATGCTATGAAGTTATAGTTTCCTCAAGATTTCAAAATATCTCCTAACACTTATCTCGTTTGGGTATCTATTTACACTTATCTCCCTGTCTATAACTTAATAAAATTATTATATTATATGCAGACATACATAATATATATATATATATATATATATATATATATATATATATATAAATATATATTTAATTCGATTTAATTGTCTTCCTGTCGTCTGTCGGTCTGTCTCTGTCTCTGTCTCTGTCTGTCTGTCTGTCTGTCTCTCTTTCTCTCTCTCTCTCTCTTTCTATATCATTTTCGCCATTTTCGGTCTCTGTTCTTAGCCCTCTTTCTTTCTCCTCGTGCGCCTTCTGTCTTTGTATTTCTGTGGGTTCGGGTGAGAATTTGTCTTCCAACCTGCTCTCTTCTCTTGCTCCGCCTTTCTCTCCCCTTCCCCTCTCCTCACTCCTCTCTCTACAATTTTTTTTGTGCTTGAGCTCTTTTAGAAATCTTCCATTAACAGATTTCGGCCTAATCAGTAAGCGATACAGATCGAAGTAATTTGGAGTAAATTTGATAACACCATTGCCTGGGAGAGGAAAGAATAAAAATCTATCTTCCTTGTAGAAAATATCACTGGCGATTTTTTGGATTAAATTTATAAGCGGTAGTAAAACGGATCAAAACAAATCTATCGAAGACCGAACAAAATAAAAATTGAAACAAATGTAATAAATAGCTTAACATTAAACCTGCAAGAAGATTTGCAAAAGGTGGTTACGGGTGTATTTTTTCTCCCTCTCATATTTCCGATAAAGACGTAATTCAGAGAGAGAGGGAGAGAGAGAGGGAGAGAGAGAGAGAGAGAGAGAGAGAGAGAGAGAGAGAGAGAGAGAGAGAGAGAGAGAGAGAGAGAGAGAGAGAGAGAGAGAGAGAGAGAGACAGACAGACAGACAGACAGACAGACAGACAGACACAGACACAGAGACAGAGAAAGAGAGACAGAGACAGATAGAGACAGAGACAGAGAAAGACAGAGAGAGAGAGAGAGAGAGAGAGAGAGAGAGAGAGAGAGAGAGAGAGAGAGAGAGAGAAAGACAGACAGACAGACAGACAGACAGATAGACACAGAGACAGAGACAGAGAAAGAGAGACAGAGACAGAAAGAGAGACAGAGACAGATAGAGACAGAGACAGAGAAAGACAGAGAGAGAGAGAGAGAGAGAGAGAGAGAGAGAGAGAGAGAGAGAGAAAGACAGACAGACAGACAGACAGACAGACAGACACAGAGACAGAGACAGAGAAAGAGAGACAGAGACAGAAAGAGAGACAGAGACAGATAGAGACAGAGACAGAGAAAGACACAGAGAGAGAGAGAAAGAGAGAGAGAGAGAGAGAGAGAGAGAGAGAGAGAGAGAGAGAGAGAGAGAGAGAGAGAGAGAGAGAGAGAGAGAGAGAGAGAGAGAGAGAGAGAGAGAGAGAGAGACGCCTAGATTAGAGCTCTAAATCCATGTCAAATCATACCCCTACAAATTCCTTTTCAAACACTCGTTCGGTTGGTTTATTAATTTTGTTATTCAACCTCCTTGATCTATCGTTCTCTAAATTCCTATCTTCATAATTATTTTTGTATTTCTTCATACTTGACAGCGCTGGTGTCTGACCAGAAGATGAGAGAGATAAGTTAAAGTACACTTGCCCTGTTTTGACATAGCGTCCATCCTCGCTTTATTTCCACTTCATTGCAGGTGTGCATAGGATTTAGCATAATGGAAAACCTTATTTCAAATCTGGCGTTAAGGCAAGTTTTAATAACATGAGTTGTTAACAGCGGTGCAGATAGAGAAAATCCAACGGTCCGCTAGGTAAAACCCCAACGTCTAACAGCCCGCTAGGCTAAATAACGGTCTCATAGTCCGCTCAACGTTTAACGGTCTCATAGCTATAACCTTAAAGTTTAACGTTCTACTAGCTATAATCTCAATGTCTTATGGCCCACTTGGTAATATTCTAACGTCTAAGAATCCGTTAAAACAAACCTCTAAGTCTAACGGTCCGCTAGGTAAATTTCTGACTCGACATCTAACGGTCCGTTCGGTAGAACCATAACCTGTAACGGTCCGTTAGTTAGAACCCCAACCTGTAACGGTCCGCTAGGTAAAACTCAACATCTAACGGTCCTTTAGGTAGAACCCCAACCTGTAGCTGTCCGTTAGTTAGAAACCCAATCTGTAACGGTCCGTTAGGTAAAACTGAACATCTAACGGTCCGTTACGTAAAACTCAACATCTAACGGACAATTAGGTAAAATTCAACATCTAACGGTCCGTTGGGTAGAACTCAACATCTAACGGTCCGTTAGGTAGAACTGAACATGTAACGGTCCGTTAGGTAGAACTCAACATCTAACGGTCCGTTGGGTAGAACTCAACATCAAACGGTCCGTTTGGTAAAACTCAACATCTCACGGTCAGTTAGGTAAAATTCAACATTTAACGGTCCGTTGGGTAGAGCTCAACATCTAACGGTCCGTCGGGTAGAACTCAACATCTAACGGTCCGTTAGGTAGAACTGAACATGTAACGGTCCTTTAGGTAAAACTCAACATCTAACGGTCCGTTAGGTAAAACTCAATATCTAACGAACCGTTAGGTAGAACTCAAAATGTAACGGTCCGTTAGGTAGAGCCCCAACCAGTAAAGGTCCGATAGGTAGAATCCCAATCTGTAACGGTCCGTTAGGTAAAACTCAACATCTAACGGTCCGTTAGGTAGAGCAACAACCTGTAACGGTCCGTTAGGTAGAACCCCAACCTGTAACGGTCAGCTAGGTAAAACTCACCATCTAACGGTCCGTTAGGTAAAACTCAACATATAACGGTCCGTAAGTTCGATCCCAACCTGTAACGGTCAGCTGGGTAAAACTCAACATCAAACGATCCGTTAGATAGAACCCTAACCTGTAACGGTCCGTTAAGTAAAACTCAACATCTAACGGTCCGTTAGGTAGAACCCCAACCTGTAACGGTCCGTTACGTAGAAACCACACCTGTAACAGTCAGCTAGATAAAACTTAACATCTCACGGTCAGTTAAGTAGAACCCCAACCTGTAACGGTCAGCTAGGTAAAACTCATCCTCAAACGGTCCGTTAGGTAGAACTCCATCCTGTAACGGACCCTTAGGTAAAACTCAACATCTAACGGTTCGTTAGATAGAACCCAACCTGTAACGGACCGTTAGGTAGAACCCCAACTTAAAACGGTCAGTTTGGTAAAACTCATTATCCAACGGTCCGTTAGGTAAAACTCAACATATAACAGTCCGTAAGTTGGACCCCAACTTGTAACGGACCGTTAGCTAGAACCCCAACCTAAAACGATCCAGTACGTCGAACTCAACATCCAACGGTCCGTTAGGAAGAAACCCAACATGTAACGGACTGGTAGGTAAAACTCAACATTGAACAGTCCGTTAAGTAAAACTCACCATTTAACGGTCCGTTAGGTAGAACCCCAATCTCTAACGGTCAGCTAGGTAAAACTCAACGTCTAACAGTCCATTAGGTTAAACTCAACATATGACGGTCCGTTAGGTAGAGCCCCAACCTGTAACAGTTCGGTAGGTAGAACCTCAACCTGTAATGGTCCTCTAGATTAAACTCAACATCTAACGGTCCAATAGGTAAAACCCCAACCTGTAACGGACCGTTACGTAAAACCCCAGCCTGTAACGGACCGTTAGGTATAACCCCAACCTAAAACGGTCCGGTAGGTCGAAGTAAACATCCAACGGTCCGTTAGGAAGAACCCCAACCTGTAACGGACTGGTAGGTAAAACTCAACATTGAACAGTCCGTTAAGTAAAACTCAACATTTAATGGTCCGTTAGGTAGAACCCCAATCTCTAACGGTGAGCTAGGTGAAACTCAACGTCTAACGGTCCATTAGGTAGAACTTCAAATTGTAACGGACCGTTAGGTAGAATCCCAACCTGTAACGGTCCACTAGGTTAAACTTAACATCTGACGGTCCGTTAGGTAGAGCCCAAACCTGTAACGGTTCGTTAGGTAGAACTCCAACCTGTAATGGTTCGCTAGGCTAAACTCAACATCTTACGGTCCCTTAGGTAGAACCCCAACTGTAACGGTCCGTTAGTTAACACCCCAACCTGTAACGGCCCGGTAAGTAGAACTTAACATCTATTTTTCCGTTCGATAGAACCCCAACCTATTACGGTCCGGTAGGTAAAACTTAATATCAAACTGCCGTTAGGTAGAACCCCAACCTGTAGCGGTCCGTTAGGTAAAACTCAACATCTAACGGTGTGTTAGGTAGAACTCCAACCTGTAACGGTCCGCTAGGTAGATAACCAACCTGTAACGGTCCGCTAGGTAAAACTCAACATCTAACGGTCTGTTAGGTACAACTCCAACCTGTAACGGTCCCCTAGGTAAAACTTACATCTAACGGTCTGTTAGGTAGAACTCCAACCTGTAACGGTCCGCTAGGTAAAACTTACATCTAACGGTCTGTTAGGTAGAACTCCAACCTGTAACGGTCCGCTAGGTAAAACTTACATCTAACGGTCTGTTAGGTAGAACTCCAACCTGTCACGGTCCGCTAGGTAGATCCCCAACCTGTAACGGTTCGTTAGGTAGAAGCCCAACCTGTAACGGTCAGTTAGATAAAAATCAACATCTTACGGTCCGTTAGGTAGATCCCCAACCTATAAAGGTCCTTTAGGTAGAATCCCTACCCGTAACGGTCAGATCGGTAAAACTGAACATGAAACGGTCCGTTAGGTAGAACCCCAACCTGTAACGGTCAGCTAGGTAAAACTCATTATCTAACGGTCCGTTAGGTAAAACTCAACATATAACAGTCCGTAAGTTGGACCCCAACCTGTAACGGTGAGCTGGGTAAAACTCAACATCAAACGGTCCGTTAAGTAGAAGTCCAATCTGTAACGGTCAGCTACGTAAAACTCAACATTAAACGGTGCGTTAGGTAAAATTCCACATTTAACGGTCCGTTAGAAAGAACCCCAACCTGTAACGGTCAGCTGGGTAAAACTCAACATTAAACGGTCCGTTAGGTAAAACTCCACATTTAACAGTCCGTAAGTTGGACCCCAACCTGTAACGGTGAGCTGGGTAAAACTGAACATCTAACGGTCCGTAAGGTAGAACCCTAACCTGTAACGGTCAGCTACGTAAAACTCAACATTAAACGGTGCGTTAGGTAAAACTCCACATTTAACGGTCCGTTAGAAAGAACCCCAACCTGTAACGGTCCGTTAAGTAAAACTCAACTACTAACGGTCCATTACGTAGAACCCCTTCCTCTAACGGACCGTAAGTTAGAACCCCAACCTAAAACGGTCCGCTAGGTAAAACTCAACATCAAACGGTCCGTTAGGTAGAACCCCAACCTGTAACGGTCCGTTAAGTAAAACTCAACATCTAACAGTCCATTAGGTAGAACCCCTTCTTGTCACGGACCGTTAGGTAGAACCCCAACATAAAACGGTCGGCTAGCTAAAACTCACTATATGACGGTCCGTTGGGTAGCACCCCAATCTGTAACGGTTCGTTAGGTAGAACCTCACCCTAAAAAGGTCCGGTAGGTCGAACTCAACATCCAACGGTCAGCTAGGAAGAACCCCAACCTGAAACGGTCCGGTAGGTAAAACTCAACATCCAGCGGTCCGTTAGGTAGAACAAAAAACTTGTAACGGTCCGTTAGCTTAAACTCAATATCTAACGGTCCGTTCGGTAGAACCTTAACCTGTAACGGTCCGTTAGTTAGGACCCAAACGTGTAACGGTCCGTTAGGTAAAACTCAACCTGTAACGGTCCGTTGGGTAGAACTCAACATCTAATGGTCCGTTTAGTAAAACCCAACATCTAACGGTCCTTTAGGTAAAACTCAACATCTAACGGTCCGTTAGGTAAAATTCAACATCTAACGGTGCGTTAAATAGAACTCAACATGTAACGATCCGTTAGGTAGAACTCAACATGTGACGGTCCGTTAGGTAGATACCCAACCTGTAACGGTCAGCTAGGTAAAACTCATCCTCAAACGGTCCCTTAGCTAGAACCCCAACCTGTAACGGTCCGCTAGGTAAAACTCAACATCTAACGGTCCTTTAGGTAGAACCCCAACCTGTAGCTGTCCGTTAGTTAGAAACCCAATCTGTAACGGTCCGTTAGGTAAAACTGAACATCTAACGGTCCGTTACGTTAAACTCAACATCTAACGGACAATTAGGTAAAATTCAACATCTAACGGTCCGTTGGGTAGAACTCAACATCTAACGGTCCGTTAGGTAGAACTGAACATGTAACGGTCCGTTAGGTAGAACTCAACATCTAACGGTCCGTTGGGTAGAACTCAACATCAAACGGTCCGTTTGGTAAAACTCAACATCTCACGGTCAGTTAGGTAAAATTCAACATTTAACGGTCCGTTGGGTAGAGCTCAACATCTAACGGTCCGTCGGGTAGAACTCAACATCTAACGGTCCGTTAGGTAGAACTGAACATGTAACGGTCCTTTAGGTAAAACTCAACATCTAACGGTCCGTTAGGTAAAACTCAATATCTAACGAACCGTTAGGTAGAACTCAAAATGTAACGGTCCGTTAGGTAGAGCCCCAACCAGTAAAGGTCCGATAGGTAGAATCCCAATCTGTAACGGTCCGTTAGGTAAAACTCAACATCTAACGGTCCGTTAGGTAGAGCAACAACCTGTAACGGTCCGTTAGGTAGAACCCCAACCTGTAACGGTCAGCTAGGTAAAACTCACCATCTAACGGTCCGTTAGGTAAAACTCAACATATAACGGTCCGTAAGTTCGATCCCAACCTGTAACGGTCAGCTGGGTAAAACTCAACATCAAACGATCCGTTAGATAGAACCCTAACCTGTAACGGTCCGTTAAGTAAAACTCAACATCTAACGGTCTGTTAGGTAGAACCCCAACCTGTAACGGTCCGTTACGTAGAAACCACACCTGTAACAGTCAGCTAGATAAAACTTAACATCTCACGGTCAGTTAAGTAGAACCCCAACCTGTAACGGTCAGCTAGGTAAAACTCATCATCAAACGGTCCGTTAGGTAGAACTCCATCCTGTAACGGACCCTTAGGTAAAACTCAACATCTAACGGTTCGTTAGATAGAACCCAACCTGTAACGGACCGTTAGGTAGAACCCCAACTTATAACGGTCAGTTTGGTAAAACTCATTATCCAACGGTCCGTTAGGTAAAACTCAACATATAACAGTCCGTAAGTTGGACCCCAACTTGTAACGGACCGTTAGGTATAACCCCAACCTAAAACGATCCGGTACGTCGAACTCAACATCCAACGGTCCGTTAGGAATAAACCCATCATGTAACGGACTGGTAGGTAAAACTCAACATTGAACAGTCCGTTAAGTAAAACTCAACATTTAATGGTCCGTTAGGTAGAACCCCAATCTCTAACGGTCAGCTAGGTAAAACTCAACGTCTAACAGTCCATTAGGTTAAACTCAACATATGACGGTCCGTTAGGTAGAGCCCCAACCTGTAACAGTTCGGTAGGTAGAACCTCAACCTGTAATGGTCCTCTAGATTAAACTCAACATCTAACGGTCCAATAGGTAAAACCCCAACCTGTAACGGACCGTTACGTAAAACCCCAGCCTGTAACGGACCGTTAGGTATAACCCCAACCTAAAACGGTCCGGTAGGTCGAAGTAAACATCCAACGGTCCGTTAGGAAGAACCCCAACCTGTAACGGTCCGGTAGATAAAACTCAACATTGAACGGTCCGTTAGGTAAAAGTCAACATTTAACGGTCCATTAGGTAGAACCCCAATCTGTAACGGTCAGCTAGGTAAAACTCAACATCTAACGGTCCATAAGTTAGAACTTCAACCTGTAACGGACCGTTAGGTAGAACCCCAACCTGTAACGGTCCACTAGGTTAAACTCAATATCTGACGGTCCGTTAAGTAGAGCCCAAACCTGTAACGGTTCGTTAGGTAGAACCCCAACCTGTAATGATCCGCTAGGTTAAACTCAACATCTTACGGTCCATTAGGTAGAACCCCAACCTGTAACGGTCCGGTAGGTAGAACTCAACATCCAACCGACCGTTCGGTATAATTCTACCTGTAACGGTGCGCTAGGTAATACTTAACATCCCACGGTCCATTAGTTAGAACCCCAACATGTAACGGTCCGTTAATTAACACCCCAACCTGTAACGGCCCGGTAAGTAGAACTTAACATCCAACTTTCCGTTCGGTAGAAGCCCAACCTATTACGGTCCGGTAGGTAAAACTTAATATAAAACTGTCCGTTAGGTAGAACCCCAACCTGTAGCGGTCCGTTAGGTAAAACTCAACATCTAACGGTCTGTTAGGTAGAACTCCAACCTGTAATGGTCCGCTAGGTAGATCCCAACCTGTAACGGTCCGCTAGGTAGATCCCAACCTGTAACGGTCCCCTAGGTAGATCCCAACCTGTAATAGTCCGCTAGGTAGATCCCAACCTGTAACGGTCCGCTAAATAAAACTCAACATCTAACGGTTTGTTAGGTAGAACCCCAACCTGTAACGGTCCGTTAGATAAAAATCAACATCTTACGGTCCGTTAAGTAGAGCCCCAAACTATAAAGGTCCTTTAGGTAGAACCCCTACCCGTAAAGGTCAGATAGGTAAAACTCATTATCTAACGGTCCGTTAGGTAAAACTCAACATATAACAGTCCGTAAGTTGGACCCAAACCTGTCACGGTGAGCTGGGTAAAACTCAACATCAAACGGTCCGTTAAGTAGAACCCGAACCTGTAACGGTCCGTTAGGTAGAACCATAACCTGTAACGTTAGGTAGAACCCACACCTGTAACAGTCAGGTAGGTAAAACTCAAGATCTAACGGTCCGTTAGGTAGAACCCCAACCTGTAACGGTCAGCTAGGTAAAACTCAACATCTAACGGTCCATTACGTAGAACCTTAACTTGTAACGGTCCGTTATGTAGAACCAAAACCTGTTACGGTCCGTAAGGTTACATCGAAACCTGTAGCGGTCCGCTAGGTTAAACTCAACATCTAACGGTCCGTTACGTAGAACACCAACCTGTAACGGTCAGCTCGGTAAAACTGAACATATAACGGTCCATTGAGTAGAACCCGAACCTGTAAAGGTCCGTTAGGTAGAACCCCAACCTGTAACGGTCCGTTATGTAAAACTCAACATCTAACGGTCCGTTAGGTAGAACCCCAACCTGTAACGGTCCGTTAGGTAGAACCCACACCTGTAACGGTCAGGTAGGTAAAACTCAACATCTAACGGTCCGTTAGGTAGATACCCAACATGTAACGGTCAGCTAGGTAAAACTCATCCTCAAACGGTCCGTTAGGTAGAACTCCAACCTGTAACGGACCGTTAGGTAAAACTCAACATCTAACGGTTCGTTAGATAGAATCCAACCTGTAACGGACCGTTAGGTAGAACCCCAACTTGTAACGGTCAGTTAGGCAAAATTCATTATCTAACGGTCCGTTAGGTAAAACTCAACATATAACAGTCCGTAAGTTGGACCCCAACCTGTAACGGTGAGCTGGGTAAAACTCAACATCAAACGGTCCGTTAAGTAGAAGTCCAATCTGTAACGGTCAGCTACGTAAAACTCAACATTAAACGGTGCGTTAGGTAAAATTCCACATTTAACGGTCCGTTAGAAAGAACCCCAACCTGTAACGGTCAGCTGGGTAAAACTCAACATTAAACGGTCCGTTAGGTAAAACTCCACATTTAACAGTCCGTAAGTTGGACCCCAACCTGTAACGGTGAGCTGGGTAAAACTGAACATCTAACGGTCCGTAAGGTAGAACCCTAACCTGTAACGGTCAGCTACGTAAAACTCAACATTAAACGGTGCGTTAGGTAAAACTCCACATTTAACGGTCCGTTAGAAAGAACCCCAACCTGTAACGGTCAGCTGGGTAAAACTCAACATTAAACGGTCCGTTAGGTAGAACCCCAACCTGTAACGGTCCGTTAAGTAAAACTCAACTACTAACGGTCCATTACGTAGAACCCCTTCCTCTAACGGACCGTAAGTTAGAACCCCAACCTAAAACGGTCCGCTAGGTAAAACTCAACATCAAACGGTCCGTTAGGTAGAACCCCAACCTGTAACGGTCCGTTAAGTAAAACTCAACATCTAACAGTCCATTAGGTAGAACCCCTTCTTGTCACGGACCGTTGAGTAGAACCCCAACATAAAACGGTCGGCTAGCTAAAACTCACTATATGACGGTCCGTTGGGTAGCACCCCAATCTGTAACGGTTCGTTAGGTAGAACCTCACCCTAAAAAGGTCCGGTAGGTCGAACTCAACATCCAACGGTCAGCTAGGAAGAACCCCAACCTGTAACGGTCCGGTAGGTAAAACTCAACATCCAGCGGTCCGTTAGGTAGAACAAAAAACTTGTAACGGTCCGTTAGCTTAAACTCAATATCTAACGGTCCGTTCGGTAGAACCTTAACCTGTAACGGTCCGTTAGTTAGGACCCAAACCTGTAACGGTCCGTTAGGTAAAACTCAACCTGTAACGGTCCGTTGGGTAAAACTCAACATCTAACGGTCCGTTAGGTAAAATTCAACATCTAACGGTGCGTTAAATAGAACTCAACATGTAACGATCCGTTAGGTAGAACTCAACATGTGACGGTCCGTTAGGTAGATACCCAACCTGTAACGGTCAGCTAGGTAAAACTCAACCTCAAACGGTCCCTTAGGTAGAACTCCAACCTGTAACGGACAGTTAGGTAAAACTCAACATCTAACGGTCCGTTAGGTAAAACTCAACAGCTAATGGTCCGTTAGGTAGAACTCAACATCTAACGGTCCTTTAGGTAAAATTTAACATCTAACGGTCCGTTAGGTAAAACTCAACATCTAACGGTCTGTTAAATAGAACTCAACATCTAACGATCCGTTAGGTAGAACTCAACATGTAACGGTCCGTTAGGTAGAACCCCAATCTGTAACGATCCAGTAGGTAAAACTCAACATTGAACGGTCCGTTTGGTAAAAGTCAACATTTAACGGTCCGTTAGGTAGAACCCCAATCTGTAACGGTCAGCTAGTAAAACTCAACATCTAACGGTCCATTTGGTAGAACTTCAACCTGTAACGGACCGTTAGGTAGAACCCCAACCTGTAACGGTAAACTAGGTTAAACTCAACATCTGACGGTCCGTTAGGTAGAGCCTAAACCTGTAACGGTTCGTTAGGTAGAACCCCAACCTGTAATGGTCCGCTAGGTTAAACTCAACATCTAACGGTCCATTAGGTAGAACCTCAACCTGTAACGGTCCGGTAGGTAGAACTAAACATCCAACGGCCCGTTCAGTATAATTCAACCTGTAACGGTCCGCGAGGTAATACTCAACATCCCACGGTCCCTTAGGTAGAACCCCAACATGTAACGGTCCGTTATTTAACACCCCAACCTGTATCGGCCCGGTAAGTAGAACTTAACATCCAACTTTCCGGTCGGTAGAACCCCAACCTATTACGGTCCGGTACGTAAAACTTAATATCAAACGGTCCGTTAGGTAGAACCCAAACCTGTAGCGGTCTGCTAGGTAAAACTCAACATCTCACGGTCTGTTAGGTAGAACTCTAACCTGTAACGGTCCGCTAGGTAGATCCCCAACCTGTAACGGTCCGCTAGGTAAAACTTACATCTAACGGTCTGTTAGGTAGAACTCCAACCTGTAACGGTCCGCTAGGGAGATCCCCAACCTGTATCGGTTCGTTAGGTAAAAGCCCAACCTGTAACGGTCCGTTAGATTAAAATCAACATCTTACGGTACGTTAGGTAGAGCCCCAACCTATAAAGGTCCTTTAGGTAGAACCCATACTCGTAACGGTCAAATAGGTAAAACTCAGCATGTGACGGTCCGTTAGGTAGAACCCCAACCTGTAACGGTCAGCTAGGTAAAACTCATAATCTAACGGTCCGTTAGGAAAAACTCAACATATAACAGTCCGTAAGTTGGACCCCAACCTGTAACGGTGAGCTGGGTAAAACTCAACATCAAACGGTCCGTTAGATAGAACCCCAAAATGTAACGGTCTGCTAAGTAAAACTGAACATCTAACGGTCCGTTAGGTAGAACCCAACCTGTAAAATTAGGTAGAACCCACACCTGTAACAGTCAGGTAGGTAAAACTCAAGATCTAACGATCCGTTAGGTAGAACCCCAACCTGTAACGGTCAGCTACGTAAAACTCAACATTAAACGGTGCGTTAGGTAAAACTCCACATTTAACGGTCCGTTAGAAAAAACCCCAACCTGTAACGGTCAGCTGGGTAAAACTCAACATTAAACAGTCCGTTAGGTAGAACCCCAACCTGTAACGGTCCGTTAAAAGAAACTCAACATCTAACGGTCCATTAGGTGGAACGCCTTCCGGTAACGGACCGTTAGGTAGAACCCCAACCTAAAACGGTCCGCTAGGTAAAACTCAACATCAAATGGTCCGTTAGGTAGAACCCCAACCTGAAACGGTCCGTTAAGTAAAACTCAACATCTAACGGTCCATTATGTAGAACCCCTTCTTGTAACGGACCGTTAGGTAGAACCCCAACCTGAAACGGTCCGTTAGGTAAAACTCAACATCTAACGGTCCATTAGGTAGAACCCCTTCTTGTAACGGACCATTAGGTAGAACCCCAACATAAAACGGTCCGCTAGGTAAAACTAAACATCTGACGGTCCGTTAGGTAGAAACCCAACATGTAACGGTTCGTTAGGGTAGAACCTCAACCTAAAAAGGTCCGGTAGGTCGAGCTCAACATCCAACAATCAGCTAGGAAGAACCCCAACCTGTAACGGTCCGGAAGGTAAAACTCAACATCCAGCGGTCCGTTAGGTAGAACAAAAAACTTGTAACGCTCTGTTAGGTTAAACTCAATATCTAACGGTCCGTTCGGTAGAACTTTAACTTGCAACGGTCCGGTAGTTAGAACCCAAACCTGTAACGGTCCGTTAGGTAAAACTCAACATGTAACGGTCCGTTGGGTAGAACTCAACATGTAACGGTCCGTTAGGTAAAACTCAACATCTAATGGTCCGTTAGGTAGAACACAACATCTAACGGTCCGTTAGGTAAATTTCAACATCTAACGGTCCGTTAAATAGATTCCAACATATAACGATCCGTTAGGTAGAACTCAACATGTAACAGTCCGTTAGGTAGAGCTCAACATCTAACTGTCCGTTAGGCAGAACTCAACATGTAACGGTCAGTTAGGTAGAACTCAAGATCTAACGGTCCGTTAGGTAGAACTCAATATCAAGCGGTCCGTTAGGTAGAACTCAACATCTAACGGTCCTTTAGGTAAAACTCAACATCTAACGGTCCGTTAGGTAGAACTCAACATCTAACGGTCCGTTAGGTAAAACTCAACATGTAACGGTCCGTTAGGTAGATACCCAACCTGTAACGGTCAGCTAGGTAAAACTCATTATCTAACGGTGCGTTAGTGAAACTCAACATATAACAGTCCGTAAGTTGGACCCCAACCTGTAACGGACCGTTAGGTAAAACCCCAACGTAAAACGGTCCGGTAGGTCGAACTCAACATCCAACGTTCCGTTAGGAAGAACCCCAACCTGTAACGGTCCGGTAGGTAAAACTCAACATTGAACGGTCCGTTAGGTAAAACTTAACATTTAACGGTCCGTTAGGTTGAACCCCAATCTGTAACGGTCAATCAGATAAAACTCAACATCTAACGGTCCATTAGGTAGAACTTCAACCTGTAACGGTACGTTAGGTAGAACCAAAACCTGTAACGGTCCGTAAAGTAACATCGAAACACGTTACGTTTCCCTAGGTTAAACTCAACATTTAACAGTCCGTTAGGTAGAACACCAACCTGTAACGGTCAGCTCGGTAAAACTTAACATATAACGGTCCATTAAGTAGAACCCGAACCTGTAAAGGTCCGTTAGGTAGAGCAACAATCTGTAACAGTCCGTTAGGTAGAACCCTAACCTGTAACGGTTCATTATGTAAAACTTAACATCTGACGGTGCGTTAGGTAGAGCCTAAACCTGTAACGGTTCGTTAGGTAGAACCCCAACCTGTAATGGTCCGCTAGGTTAAACTCAACATCTACCGGTCCATTAGGTAGAACCCCAACCTGTAACGGACCCTTAGGTATAACCCCAACCTGTAACGGTCCGGTAGGTAGAACTAAACATCCAACGGCCCGTTCGGTATAATTCTACCTGTAACGGTGCGCTAGGTAATACTTAACATCCCACGGTCCCTTAGGTAGAACCCCAACATGTAACGGTCCGTTATTTAACACCCCAACCTGTATCGGCCCGGTAAGTAGAACTTAACATCCAACTTTCCGTTCGGTAGAACCCCAACCTATTACGGTCCGGTAGGTAAAACTTAATATCAAACGGTCTGTTTGGTAGAACCACAACCTGTAGCGGTCTGCTAGGTAAAACTCAACATCTAACGGTCTGTTAGGTAGAACTCCAACCTGTAACGGTCCGCTAGGTAGATCCCCAACTTGTATCGGTCCGCTAAGTAAAACTGAATATCTACCGGTCCGTTAGGTAGAACCCAACCTGTAACGTTAGGTAGAACCCACACCTGTAACAGTCAGGTAGGTAGAACTCAAGATCATACGGTCCGTTAGGTAGAACCCTAACCTGTAACGGTCAGCTACGTAAAACTCAACATTAAACGGTGCGTTAGGTAAATCTTAACATTTAACGGTCCGTTAGAAAAAACCCCAACCTGTAACGGTCAGCTAGGTAAAACTCATACTCAAACGGTCCGTTAGGTAGAACTCCAACCTGTAGCGGACCGTTAGGTAAAACTCAACAACTAACGGTTCGTTAGATAGAACCCAACCTGTAAAGGACCGTTAGATAGAACCCCAACTTGTAACGGTCAGCTAGGTAAAACTCAATATCTAACGGTTCATTAGGTAGAACTTCAATCTGTAATGCACCGTTAGGTAGAACCCCAACCTGTAACGGTCCACTACGTTCAACTCAACATCTGACGGTCCGTTAGGTAGTGCCCAAACCTGTAACGGTTTGTTAGGTAGAACCCCAACCTGTAATGGTCCGCTAGGTTAAACTCAACATCTAACGGTCCATTAGCTAGAACCCTAACCTGTAACGGACCGTTAGGTATAACCCCAACCTGTAACGGTCCGGTAGGTAGAACTGAATATCCAACGGCCCGTTACGTACAATTCTACCTGTAATAGTCCGCTAGGTAATACTCAACATACCACGGTCCCTTAGGTAGAACCCCAACATGTAACGGTCCGTTAAGTAACACCCCAACCTGTAACGGCCCGGTAAATAGAACTTAACATCCAACGGTCCGTTAGGTAGAACCCCAACCTGTAACAGTTCGGTAGGTAGAACTCAACATCCAACGGTCTTTTAAGTAGAACCCTACCTTTAACGGTCCGCTACGAAAAACTTAACATCCAACTTTCTGTTCGGTAGAACCCCAACCTATTACGGTCCGGTAGGTAAAACTTAATATCAAACGGTCCGTTATGTAAAACCCCAACCTCTAGCGGTTTGCTAGGTAGAACTCAACATCTAACGGTCTATTAGGTAGAACTCCAACCTAAAACGGTCCTCTAGGTAGATCCCCAACCTGTAACGGTTCGTTAGGTAGAAGCCCAACCTCTAACGGTCCGTTAGATAAAAATCAACATCTTACGGTCCGTTAGGTAGAGCCCCAACCTATAAAGGTCCTTTGGGTAGAACCCCTACCTGTAACGGTCAGATAGGTAGAACTCAGCATCTAACGGTCCGTTAGGTAGAGCCCCAACCTGTAACGGTCCGTTAAGTAAAACTCAACATATAACGGTCCATTAGGTAGAACCCCTTCCTGTAACGGACCGTTAGGTAGAACCCCAACCTAAAATGGTCCGCTAGGTAAAAATTAACATCAAACGGTCCGTTAGGTAGAACCCAACCTGTAACGGTCCGTTAAGTAAAACTCAACATCTAACGGTACATTAGGTAGAACCCCTTCTTGTAACGGACCGTTAGGTAGAACCCCAACATAAAACGGTCCGCTAGGTAAAACTCAACATCTGACGGGTCGTTAGTTAGAACCCCAACATGTAACGGTTCGTTAGGTAGAACCTCAAGCTAAAACGGTCCGGTAGGTCGAACTTAATATCCAACGGTCCGCTAGGAAGAACCCCAACCTGTAACGGTCCGGTAGGTAAAACTCAACATAAAGCGGTCCGTTAGGTAGAAAAAAAAAACTTGTAACGGTCCGTTAGGTTAAACTCAATATCTTACGGTCCGTTCGGTAGAACCTTACCCTGTAACGGTCCGTTAATTTGAACCCAAACCTGTAACGGTCTGTTAGGTAAAACTCAACATATAACGGTCCGTTGGGTAGAACTCAACATCTAACGGTCCGTTAGGTAAAACTCAACATCTAACGGCCCATTTGGTAGAACTCAACATCTAACGGTCCGTTAGGTAAAACACAACATCTAAGGGTTCGTTATGTAGAACTCAACATCTAACGGTCCGTTAGGTAGAACTCAACATGTAACGGTCCGTTAGGTAGAACTTAAAATGTAACGGTCCGTTATGTAGAGAAACAACCTGTAACGGTCCGTTAGGTAGAACTCCAACCTGGAACGGTGAACTAGGTAAAACTCAACATCTAACGGTCCGTTAGGTAAAACTCAACATATAACGGTCCGTAAGTTGGACCCCTACCTGTCACGGTCAGCTGGGTAAAACTGAACCTGTAACGGTCCGTGAAGTAAAACTCAACATGTAACGGTCCATTAGGTAGAACCCCAACCTGTAACGGTCCGTTAGTTAGAAACCACACCTGTAACGGTCAGCTAGGTAAAACTTAACATCCAACGGGCCGTTAGATAGAACCCCAACATGTAACGGTCAATTATGTAAAATTCAACATCGAATGTTCCGTTAGGTAAAACTCAACATCTAACGGTCCGTTAGGTAGATACCCAACCTGTAACGGTCAGCTAAGTAAAACTCATCCTCAAACGGTCCGTTAGGTAAAACTTCAACCTCTAACTGACCGTTAGGTAAAACTCAACATCTAACCGTTTGTTAGGTAGAACCCAACCTGTAACGGACCCTTAAGTAGAACCCCAACCTGTAACGGCCAGCTTGGTAAAACTCATTATCTAACGGTCCGTTAGTGAAACTCAACATATAACAGTCCGTAAGTTGGACACCAACCTGTCACGGACCGTTAGGTACAACCCCAACCTAAAACGGTCCGGTAGGTCGTACTCAACATCCAACGTCCGTTAGGAAGAACCCTAACCTGTAACGGTCCGGTAGGTAAAACTCAACATTGAACGGTCCGTTAGGTAAAACTCAACATTTAACGGTCCGTTAGGTTCAACCCCAATCTGTAACGGTCAGCTAGGTAAAACTCAACATCTAACGGTCCATTAGGTAGAACTTCAACCTGTAACGGTCCGTAAGGTAAAATCACAACCCGTAACGGTCCGTTAGGTTCAACTCAATAGCTAACGGTCCGTTAGGTAGAACCCCAACCTGTTACGGTCAGCTAGGTAAAACTCAACATCTAACGGTCCATTAAGTAGAACCCGAACCTGTAACGGTCCGTTAGGTAGAACCCCAACCTGTAACGGACCGTTAGGTAAAACTAAACATCTAACCGTTTGTTAGGTAGAACCCAACCTGTAACGGACCCTTAAGTAGAACCCCAACCTGTAACGGCCAGCTTGGTAAAACTCATTATCTAACGCACGGCGTACCAAAATCGGCTCTCAGCGATACTTTAGTTTAGGCCTGCTTGCCTGCATATCTCCTTACCAAGGACCGTCTTCAGTGAATCAATCACTGTCAGATACGCTCTGCTGACGCTGCTAGGCAGGGTAAACCAGTGCGCCCGATATTTTGCGCACTGCACTTTGATGCGTAATAAAGTTTGTCTTTGTTTTACAAGCTATGGTCAAATTTGTTAACGAGCTAGACTGGTTTCCTCTTGACTTTCGATTTATCAACTCAGTCTTGTGACTTTTGTGAAATTCCCGTGTTTTTATCTTTAAAAGGTTTTATTTTAGAGCTTCGTTTTGCTCACTTAGTTTGTTAATTAAGTTTTATAAATTTACTTCCATTGTGTCAACTTAATTAGACAATTACAGACAAACGGCTCCACAGAAATCCTTTTTTCTTCTTCAACTGTTTTCTAATATCATTTCTCTTTCTGATTTAACAGGTTTCTTATCCTCAGCAACAATAGAGAATTTTTAAATAATTTTTTTTACACCATTATGGAACATACTCAAGATCGGCTCTACCATTATACTTCCATTGTGTCAACTTAATTAGACAATTACAGACAAACGGCTCCACAGAAATCCTTTTTTCTTCTTCAACTGTTTTCTAATATCATTTCTCTTTCTGATTTAACAGGTTTCTTATCCTCAGCAACAATAGAGAATTTTTAAATAATTTTTTTTTACACCATTATGGAACATACTCAAGATCGGCTCTACCATTATACTTCTATTGTGTTCACTTAATAAGACAATTACTGGCAAACGCCTCCATAGAAATCATTTTTTCTTCTTCAACTGTTTTCAAATATCATTTCTCTTTCTGATTTAGCAGGTTTCTTATCCTCAGCAACAATAGAGAATTTTTAAATAATTTTTTTTTACACCATTATGGAACATACTCAAGATCGGCTCTACCATTATACTTCTATTGTGTTCACTTAATAAGACAATTACTGGCAAACGCCTCCATAGAAATCATTTTTTCTTCTTCAACTGTTTTCAAATATCATTTCTCTTTCTGATTTAACAAGTTTCTTACCCTCAGCAATGATAAAGAGTTTTTGAATAATTTTTTTTAAACCATTATGGAATTTATTCAAGATCGTCACTATCAATATAATTATGCGAATGAAATGTGCCGCACATGTGGCCAACTGACTTTGAATAAGAAGAGGAAAAAACAATATTAAATGAAAAAGTCGTTCTCTGGCGTGGACCTTAGTGATGACATTCGCATGGTGTTTGGAATTGATCCGAAATCTGTTGCCATATAATGTAAGGCAAACATATCAGCGTGTAAAAAAGAAGAGGTGTGGCAACTATAAAGTGTCTAGGACTAGATCTATATTTATGACACAGACAACTTGAGATTTATGGTGTAACTTCGACAAACAAAATCCCTTATTAACCCATCTTTGTGATATCGTCTCTTTAACCTAGCTAAGGCATGGGAGTTTACAAAGCAGGCACAAGCTCTCAAACTTAGAGAGACTCACCGAGAGAGAACTCACTGAAAGTAAAACCCACCCAAACATTCATACCACTAGCCACTTTTTAATTTTTACTGATTGATACCGCAACACTACACTACTTACACTTGCAGACACAATTGAAACGATGACTGATAGCCATACAGATAACGAAATTAGCGTAGAACTAGTAGGTACCAGCAGGCCCAGTGATAGCATAGACACAGATAGAGGAGATTCCCACCAGTTATATCAGCATGAAAATAGAGACCACACAGACACTTCCCCCACTAGAGACAATTAAGAAAACGAACACGTTAGATGCACCACTAGCAGACACAGACAGTGGAAGTAACGATCGACAGAGGTACAAACATAGAATATAGATCTAGAAACTTACCACAAAACATGATTTATCAGCGCAGCAGTCATAGACATGACTTCTAATGAGCAACAAACACTCACCGTTCCAACTACCCCCATAGCTTCATCAACACCTGTCCAACCCTCTGGTCAGCCACAAGAGATAATTCAAAATCACCAATGATAAAATGTGTTTTATTATTCGCCATTGTTCCTTGTTTGGATATTTCAACTCGATAGAGTAACATACGCTGTAGTAATAATTAAAGGGAATTATGTTTGGATCAAACTCACGGACACAATTTTTGTGCTGAGGATATGATTTTTTCGTGAATGTTTAGAAAAATATTTGTCTTATTGACAGTAACATTTTTTTCAACTTCTGTGGAGCCGATTGTCCGCTAGCGGTCATTTAATCATGTTAATTAGCTCAGTAACCAGGTCATTTTTCCGACTTTTTAAATGACTGATATAAAAGCTTCTATCAAAGCTATTTTTATAATTTTTTTTTTAATGACAACTTTTTTTACTATTTTTTTTATTTAGTGAAAGATCAAATGAAAAGATAATTAAATGAAGCTTGCAGGTCGTATTAAAATGAACTAATATGACTAAAGACTGGTGCATGAACGCAGTGCGGCCGACCTTGACCTCACATTGGGTGGATAACCCCAACCCCGTGACCTATTTATCGCTTGACTGAGGCCAGTGCGGCGCAACTAAAGTATCACTAAAGTGACGCCGTGAACGGTCCGTTAGTGAAACTCAACATATAACAGTCCGTAAGTTAGACACCAACCTGTAACGGACCGTTAGGTACAACCCCAACCTAAAACGGTCCGGTAGGTCGTACTCAACATCCAACGGTCCGTTAGGAAGAACCCTAACCTGTAACCGTCCGGTAGGTAAAACTCAACATTGAACGGTCCGTTAGGTAAAACTCAACATTTAACGGTCCGTTAGGTTCAACCCCAATCTGTAACGGTCAGCTAGGTAAAACTCAACATGAAACGGTCCATAAGGTAGAACTTCAACCTGTAACGGACCGTTAGGTAGAACCCCAACCTGTAACGGTCCACTAGGTTAAACTCAACATCTTATGGTCCGTTAGGTAGAGCCTCAACCTGTACCGGACCGTTAGGTATAACCCCAACCTGTAACGGACCGTTAGGTAGAACCCTAACTTAAACGTTCCGGTAGGTCAAACTCAACAATTAACGGTCCGTTAGGAAGAACCCAACCTGTAACGGTTTGGTAGGTAAAACTCAACATTTAACGGTCAGTTAGGTAAAACTCAACATTTAACGGTCCGTTAGGTAGAACCCCAAACTGTAACGGTCAGCTAGGTAAAACTCAACATCTAACGGTCCATTAGGTAGAACTTCAACCTGTAACGGTCCGTAAGGTAACATCACAACCCGTAACGGTCCGTTAGGTTCAACTCAATAGCTAACGGTCCGTTAGGTAGAACCCCAACCCGTAACGGTCCGTTAGGTAGAACCCCAACCTGTTACGGTAAGCTAGGTAAAACTCAACATCTAATGGTCCGTTCCGTACAACCCCAACCTGTAACGGTCAGCTCGGTAAAACTCAACATCTAACGGTCCATTAAGTAGAACCCGAACCTGTAACGGTCCGTTAGGTAGAACCCCAACCTGTAACGGACCGTTAGGTAAAACTAAACATCTAACCGTTTGTTAGGTAGAACCCAACCTGTAACGGACCCTTAAATAGAACCCCAACCTGTAACGGCCAGCTTGGTAAAACTCAATATCTAACGGTCCGTTAGTGAAACTCAACATATAACAGTCCGTAAGTTGGACACCAACCTGTAACGGACCGTTAGGTACAACCCCAACCTAAAACGGTCCGGTAGGTCGTACTCAACATCCAACGGTCCGTTAGGAAGAACCCTAACCTGTAACGGTCCGGTAGGTAAAACTCAACATTGAACGGTCCGTTAGGTAAAACTCAACATTTAACGGTCCGTTAGGTTCAACCCCAATCTGTAACGGTCAGCTAGGTAAAACTCAACATGAAACGGTCCATAAGGTAGAACTTAAACCTGTAACGGACCGTGAGGTAGAACTCCAACCTGTAACGGTCCACTAGGTTAAACTCAACATCTTATGGTCCGTTAGGTAGAGCCTCAACCTGTACCGGACCGTTAGGTATAACCCCAACCTGTAACGGACCGTTAGGTAGAACCCTAACTTAAACGTTCCGGTAGGTCAAACTCAACAATTAACGGTTCGTTAGGAAGAACCCAACCTGTAACGGTTTGGTAGGTAAAACTCAACATTTAACGGTCCGTTAGGTAAAACTCAACATTTAACGGTCCGTTAGGTAGAACCCCAACCTGTTACGGTAAGCTAGGTAAAACTCAACATCTAACTGTCCGTTCCGTACAACCCCAACCTGTAACGGTCAGCTCGGTAAAACTCAACATCTAACGGTCCATTAAGTAGAACCCGAACCTGTAACGGTCCGTTAGGTAGAACCCCAACCTGTAACGGACCGTTAGGTAAAACTAAACATCTAACCGTTTGTTAGGTAGAACCCAACCTGTAACGCACCCTTAAGTAGAACCCCAACCTGTAACGGCCAGCTTGGTAAAACTCATTATCTAACGGTCCGTTAGTGAAACTCAACATATAACAGTCCGTAAGTTGGACACCAACCTGTAACGGACCGTTAGGTACAACCCCAACCTAAAACAAAACGGTCCGGTAGGTCGTACTCAACATCCAACGGTCCGTTAGGAAGAACCCTAACCTGTAACGGTCCGGTAGGTAAAACTCAACATTGAACGGTCCGTTAGGTAAAACTACACATTTAAAGATCCGTTAGGTTCAACCCCAATCTGTAACGGTCAGCTAGGTAAAACTCAACATGAAACGGTCCATTAGGTAGAACTTCAACCTGTAACGGACCGTTAGGAAGAACCCCAACCTGTAACGGTCCGTTAGGTTAAACTCAACATCTAATGGTCCGTTAGGTAGAACCCAACCTGTACCGGTCCGTTAGGTATAACCCCAACCTGTAACGGACCGTTTGGTAGAACCCTAACTTAAACGGTTCCGGTAGGTCAAACTCAACAATTAACGGTCCGTTATGAAGAACCCAACCTGTAACCTGTAACGGTCCGTTAGGTAAAACTCAACATCTAACAGTCCGTTAGGTAAAACTCAACATCTAACGGTCCGTTAGGTAAAACTCAACATCTAACGGTCCGTTAGGTAAAACTCAACATCTAACAGTCCGTTAGGTAAAACTCAACATCTAACAGTCCGTTAGTTAAAACTCAACATCTAACGGTCCGTTAGGAAGAACCCCAACCTGTAACGGTCCAGTAGGTAAATCTCAACATTGAACGGTCCGTTAGATAAAACTCATTATTTAACGGTCCGTTAGGTAAAACTCAACTTTTAACGGCCCGTTTGGTAGAACCCCAATCTCTAACGGTCAGCTAGATAAAACTATACATCTAACGGTCCATTAGGTAGAACTTCAAACTGTAACGGACTGTTAGGTAGAACCCCAACCTGTTACGGTAAGCTAGGTAAAACTCAACATGTAACGGTCCGTTAGGTAGAGCCCCAACCCGTAACGGACCGTTAGGTATATCCCCAACCTGTAACGGACCATTAGGTAGAACCCCAACCTAAAACGGTCCGGTAGGTCAAACTCAACATCCAACGGTCCATTAGGAAGAACCAAACCTGTAACGGTTCGGTAGGTAAAACTCAACATTGAACGGTCAGTTAGTAGAACGAACCCCAAAATCTGTAACCCGTAACGGTCAGCTGAGTAAAGCTCAACATTTAACGGTCCATTAGGTAGAAGACCCTTTAACCTGTAACGGTCCGTTAGGTAGAACCCGGCCACAACCTGTAACGGTCCGTTAGGTTAAAACTTAACATCTAACGGTCCGTTAGGTAGAAACCCAACCTGTAACGGTCCGTTAGGTAAAACTCAACATCTCAAACGGTCCGTTAGGTTCAACTCCCACAGCTAACGGTCCGTTAGGTAGAACCCCAACCCGTAACGGTCCGTTAGGTAGAACCCCAACCTGTTACGGTAAGCTAGGTAAAACTCAACATCTAACGGTCCGTTCCGTACAATCCCAACCTGTAACGGTCAGCTCGGTAAAACTCAACATCTAACGGTCCACTAAGTAGAACCCCAACCTGTAACGGTCCGTTAGGTAGAACTCAACATGTAACGGTCCGTTAGGTAAAACTAAACATCTAACCGTTTGTTAGGTAGAACCCAACCTGTAACGCACCCTTAAGGTAGAACCCCAACCTGTAACGGCCAGCTTAGGTAAAACTCATTATCTAACGGTCCGTTAGTGAAGCTCAACATATAACAGTCCGTAAAGTTGGACACCAACCTGTAACGGACCGTTAGGTACAACCCCAACCTAAAACAAAACGGTCCGTTAGGTCGTAAACTCAACATCCAACGGTCCGTTAGGTAGAACCCCAACCTGTAACGGTCAGCGAGGTAAAACTCAACATCTGACGGTCCGTTAGGTAAAACTCAACATAGAACGGTCCGTTAGGTAGAACCCCAACCTGTAACGGTCAGCTAGGTAAAACTCAACATCAAACGGTCCGTTAAGTAGAACTTTAACCTGTAACGGTCCGTTAGGTACAATTCAACATTTAACGGTCCTTTAGGTAGAATCCCGTAAAACTCAACATTAAACGGTCCGTTAGGTTCAACCCCAACCTGTAACGGTCAGCTAGGTAAAACTCAACATCTAACGGTCCATTAGGTAGAACTTCAACCTGTAACGGACCGTTAAGGTAACATCACAACCCGTAACGGTCCACTAGGTTAAACTCAACATCATCCGTTAGGTTGGATCCCTACCTGTAACGGTCCGTTAGGTAGAACCCCTAACCTGTTAACGGTAAGCTAGGTAACACAACATCTAACGGTCCGGTAGTACCCCAACCTGTAACGGTAGCCGGTAAAACTAGGGACCGTAGGTAGAACCCAAACCTGTAACGGTCCGTTAGGTAAAACTCAACATGTAACGGTCCGTTGGGTAGAACTCAACATATAACGGTCCGTTAGGTAAAACTCAACATCTAACGGCCCATTTGGTAGAACTCAACATCTAACGGTCCGTTAGGTAAAACTCAACATATAACTTCCGATCATGTAAAAGTTGGAGGTAAAAAACTCACCTGTAACGGTCAGCTGGGTAAAACTCAACATGAAACGGTCCGTAAGGGAGAACCCCAACCTGTAACGGTCAGCTAGGTAAAACTCATTATCTACCGGTCCGTTAGTGAAACTCAACATATAACAGTCCGTAAGTTGGGCCCCAACCTGTAACGGACCGCTAGCTAGAACCCCAACCTAAAACGGTCCGGTAGGTCGAACTCAACATCCAACGGTCCGTTAGGAAGAACCCCAACCTGTAACGGTCCAGTAGGTAAAACTCAACATTGAACAGTCCGTTAGGTAAAACTATACATTTAATGGTCCGTTAGGTTGAACCCTCATCTGTAACGGTTAGCTAGGTAAAACTCAACATGTAACGGTCCATTAGGTAGAACTTCAACCTGTAACGGACCGTTAGGTAGAACCCCAACCTGTAACGGTCCACTAGGTTAAACTCAACATCTGACGGTCCGTTAGGTAGAGCCCCAACCTGTAACGGACAGTTAGGTATAACCCCAACCTGTAACGGACCGTTAAGTAGAACACCAAACTAAACCGGTTCAATAGGTCAAACTCAACATCGAACGGTCCGTTAGGAAGAACCCAACATGTAACGGTTCGGTAGGTAAAATCAACATTGAACCGTCTGTTAGGTAAAACTCAACATTTAATGGTCCGTTAGGTTGAACCCTAATCTGTAACGGTTAGCTAGGTAAAACTCAACATCTAACGGTCCATTAGGTAGAACTTTAACCTGTAACGGACCGTTAGGAAAAATCCCAACCTGTAACGGTCCGGTAGATAAAACTCAACATCTAACGGTCCATTAAGTAGAACCCAAACCTGTAACGGTCCGTTAGGCAGAACCCCAACCTGTACCGGTCCGTTAGGTAAAACTTGCTTTCTAACGGTCAATTAAGTAGAACCCCAACCTGTAACGGTCCGTTAGGTAAAACTCAACATCTAACGGTCCATTAAGTAGAACCCCAACCTGTACCGGTCCGTTAGGCAAAACTTACTATCTAACGGTCTATTAAGTAGATTCCCAAACTGTACCAGTCCGTTAGGTAAAACTTACTATCTAACGGTCCATTAAGTAGAACCCCAACCTGTGCCGGTCCGTTAGGTAAAACTCAACATCTAACGGTCCATTAAGTAGAACCCCAACCTGTACCGGTCCGTTAGGTAAAACTCAACATCTAACGGTCCATTAAGTAGAACCCGAACCTGTAACGGTCCGTTAGGAAAAACCCCAACCTGTAACGGTCCGTTAGGTAGAACCCCAACCTTTATCAGTCCGTTAGGTAAAACTTACTATCTAACGGTCCGTTAGGTAGACCTAAACATCTAGCGGTCAGTTAGGTAAAACTCAACATCTTACGGTCCGTTAGGTAGACCTAAACATCTAACGGTCCGTTAGGTTTAACTCCAACCTGTAACGGTCCGTTAGGTTTAACTCCAACCTGTAACGGTCCATTAGGTAGAACTCAACATCTAACGGTCCGTTAGGTTTAACTCCAACCTGTAACGGTCCGTTAGGTAGAACTCAACATCTAACGGTCCTTTAGGTAAAAATCAACATCTAATGGTCCGTTAGGTAAAACTCAACATCTAACGGTCCTTTAGGTAAAATTCAACATCTAACGGTCCGTTAGGTAAAACTCAATATGTAACGGTCCATTAAGAAGAAATAACCTGTATAACGGTCCGTTAGGTAAAACTTAACCATCTAACGGTCCGTTAGGTAGACTGTAACGGTCTGTTAGGTAAAACTCAACATCTTACGGTCCGTTAGGTAGAGCCCCCAACCTCTAAAGGTCCTTTAGGTAGAACTCAACATGTAACGGTCAGCTAAGTAGAACCCCATCATCTAACGGTCCGTTAGGAAGAACCTCAACCTGTAACGGTCCGTTAGGTAGAACCCCAACCTGTATCAGTCCGTTAGGTAAAAACTTACTATCTAACGGTCCGTAGGTTAGACCTAAACATCTAGCGGTCAGTTAGGTAAAACTCAACATCTAACGGTCCGTTAGGTAGACCAAAACATCTGTAACGGTCCGTTAGGTTTAACTCCAACCTGTAACGGTCCGTTAGGTAGAAATTAACATCTAACGGTCCGTTACGTAAAACTCAACCAACAAACGGTCAGCTCGGTAATGCGAACTCATTATGTAACGATCTTTTAGGTAGAGCCCCAACCACTAACGGTCCGTTAGGGAGACTGTAACGGTCCGTTAGGTAAAACTCAACATCTTACGGTCCGTTAGGTAGAGCCCCAACCTCTAAAGGTCCTTTAGGTAGAAGCCCTACCTGTAACGGTCAGCTATGTAAAACTCAATATCAAACGGTCCGTTAGGTAGAACCTCAACCTGTGACGGTCAGCTAGGTAAAACTCATTATCTAACGGCCTGTTAGGTAAAACCCTAAGTTCAACAGTCCGTAAGTTGGACCCCAACCTGTAACGGTCAGCTGGGTAAAACTCAACATCTAACGGTCCGTTAGGTAGAACCCTAAACTGTAACGGTCCGTTAGGTAGAACCCACACCTGTAACGGTCAGCTAGGTTAAACTCAACATCTAACGGTCCATTAGGTAGAACCCCAACCTGTAACGGTCAGTTAGGTAAAACTCAACATTTAACGGTCCGTTAGGTAGAACCCCGATCTGTAAGTGTCCGTTAGGTAAAACTCAACATCTGACGGTCCGTTAGGTGAAACTTAACATCTAACGGTTCGTTAGGTAGAACTCAACATCTAACGGTCCGTTAGGTAGAACTCAATATCAAACGGTCCGTTAGGTAGAAATCAACATCTAAGGGTCCTTCAGGTAAAACTTAACATCTAACGGTCCGTTAGGTAAAACTCAATAATCAACGGTCCGTTACTTAGAACTCAATATATAACGGTCCATTACGTAAAACTTAACATGTAACGGTCCGTTAGGTAGAACCACAACCAGTAACGGTCCGTTAGGTAAAACTCAACATCTTACGGTCCGTTATATAGAGCCCCAACCTGTAACGGTCCGTTAGGTAGAACCCCAGCCTGTAACGGTCAGCTAGGTAAAACTCACCATCAAACGGTCCGTTAGGTAGAACCCTAACCTCTAACGGTCCGTTAGGTAATTCTCAACATCTTACGGTCCGTTAGGAAGAGCTTAACATCAAATGGTCCGTAGGTAAAACTTAACATCTAAAGGTCCGTTAGGTAAATTTCAACATCTAGCGGTCTGTTCGGTAAAACTTAACATCTAATGGTCCGTTAGGTAAAACTCAACATCTAATGGTCCGTTAGCTAGAAATCAACAACTAACGGCCCGTTAGGTAAAACTTAACATCTAATGGTCCGTTAGGTAAAACTTAACATCTAACGGCCCATTAGGTAGAACCTTAACACTTATCGGTCTGTTAGAACAACCCCAACCTGTAACGGTCCGTTAGGTAAAACTCAACATCTTACGGTCCGTTAGGTAGAGCCCCAACCTGTAACGGTCCGTTAGGTAAAACCCCAACCTGTAACGGTCAGCTAGGTAAATCTTAACATCTAACGGTCCGTTAGCTAAAACTCAACATCTAATGGTCCGTTAGGTAGAACCCCAACCTGTAATGGTCCGCTAGGTAAAACTCAACATCAAACGGTCCGTTAAGTAGAACTTTAACCTTAAAGGGTCCGTTAGGTACAATTCAACATTTAACGGTCCTTTAGGTAGAATCCCAACCTGTAATGGTCAGGTAGGTAAAACTCAACATCTAAAGGTCAGGTAGATAGAACCCCAACCCGTAGAGGTCAGCTAGGTTAAACTCAACATCTAACGTTCCATTAAGTAGAACCCCAACCTGTAACGGTCCGCTAGGTAAAACTCAACTTCTGGCGGTCTGTTAGGTAGAACACCAACCATAACGGTCCGTTAGGTAGAACCCCAACCTATAACGGTCCGCTAGGTACAACTCAACGGTCATTTAGGTAGAGCCCTAACCTGTAGCGGTCCGTTAGGTAGTAATCCAACCTGTAACGGTTTGTTAGGTAAAACTCAACATCTAACAGTCCGTTATGTAGAACTCCAAACTGTAACGGTCAGCTAGGTAAAAATCAACATCTAACGGTCCGTTAGCTAGAATCCTAACCTATAACGATCCGTTAGGTAGAACCCCAACATGTAACGGTCCGTTAGGTAGAAGTCAACTTCTAACGGCCCGTTAGGTATAATTCTACCTGTAACGGTCCTTAGGTAATACTCAACATCCCACGGTCCCTTAGGTAGAACCCCAAAATGTAACGGTCCGTTAGTTAAAACCCCAACCTGTAACGGCCCGGTAGGTAGAACTTAACATCCAACGGTCCGTTAGGTAGAACCCCAACCTGTAACAGTTCGGTAGGTAGAACTTAACATCCAACGGTCTTTTAAGTAGAACCCTACCTTTAACGGTCCGCTAGGAAAAACTTAACATCCAACTTTCCGTTAGGTAGAACCCCAACCTGTTACGGTCCGGTAGGTAAAACTTATTATCAAACGGTCCGTTAGGTAGAACCCCAACCTGTAACGGTCCGCTATGTAAAACTCAACATCTAAAGGTCTGTTAAGGTAGAACTGCAACCTGTAACGGTCCGCTAGGTAAAACCCCAACCTGTAACGGTTCGCTAGGTCAACATCTAACTCACAACATCTAACGGTCCGCTAGGGAAAAGTCAACATCTCACTGTCCGCTATGTAAAACCCCAACCTGTAACGGTCCGCTAGGTAAAACCCTAACCTGTAACGGTCCGCTAGGTAAAACCCCAACCTGTAACGGTCCTCCAGGTAAAACCCCAACCTGTAACGGTTTGCTAGGTTAAAACCCAATGTCTAACGGTCCGTTAGGTAGAACAACCTGTAACGGTCCGCTAGATATAACCCCAACCTGCAACGGTCAGCAAGGTAAATTTCTGACGTCTAACAGTCAGCTAGGTAAAACCTCAACATCTAACTGTCTTCTAGGTAGAACCCTAACCTGTAACGGTCTGCCAGGTAAAACCCCAATGTCTAACGGTCCGCTAGGTTAAACCTCATTGTCTAACGGTCCTTTAAGGAAAACCCCAATTTCTAACGATCCGCTAGGTGAAACCTTAACATCTATTGGTCCCACAAGAAAAACCTCATCGTCTAAAGGTCCACTAAATCAAACCTTATCGTTAAAAAATTCGCAAGATAAAACCGCCACGACTGACGGTCCGCTAAGAAAAATTGCAACGCCTAATGTTCCGCTAGGTAATTCCTCAACGTTTAACGGTCCCTTAAGTAATTCTTCATCGTTGGAGGGTCCACTAGGAACAACTGTAACGTCTACTGGTCCGCTAGGAACAACTGTGACGTCTAATGGCCCGCTAAGAACAACTGTAACGTCTAATGGCCAGCTAGGAACAACTATAACGTTTAATGGTCCGCTAAGAACAACTGTAACGTCTAATGGTCCGCTAGGAACAACTTTAACGTCTAATGGTCCGCTAGGAACAATTATAACGTTTAATGGGCAGCTAGGAACAACTGTAACGTCTAATGGTCCGCTAGGAACAACTGTAACGTCTAATGGTCCGCTAGGAACAACTGTAACGTCTAATGGGCAGCTAGGTAAAACCCCAACGTCTAATGGCCAACTAGGTAAAACCCTAACGTCTAATGGTCCGATAGGAACAAATATAACGTAAAATGGCCAGCTAGGTAAAACTGTAACGTCTAATGGTCCACTAGGAACAACGGTAACATCTAATGGCCAGCTAGAAACAACTATAACGTCTAATGGTCCGTTAGGAACAACTATAGCGTCTAATGGCCAGCTAGGAACAACTATAACGTCTAATGGTCCGCTAGGAACAACTATAGCGTCTAATGGCCAGCTAGGAACAACTATAGCGTCTAATGGTCCGCTAGAAAAAACTATAACGTCTAATGGCCAGCTAGGAACAACTATAGCGTCTAATGGCCAGCTAGGAACAACTATAGCGTCTAATGGTCCGCTAGGAACAACTATAGCGTCTAATGGCCAGCTAGGAACAACTATAACGTCTAATGGTCCGCTAGGAACAACTGTAACGTGTAATGGCCAGGTAGGTAAAACTGTAACGTCTAATGGCCAGGTAGGTAAAACCCTAACGTCTTATGGCCAGGTAGGTAAAACCCTAACGTCTAATGGCCAGCTAGGAACAACTATAGCATCTAATGGTCCGCTAGGAACAACTATAACGTCTATTGGTCCGCTAGGAACAACTATAACGTCTAATGGTCCGCTAGGAACAACTATAACGTCTAATGGTCCGATAGGAACAACTATAACGTTAAATGGCCAGCTAGGTAAAACTGTAACGTCTAATGGCCAGGTAGGTAAAACCCTAACGTCTTATGGCCAGGTAGGTAAAACCCAAACGTGTAATGGTCCGCTAGGAACAACTGTAACGTCTAATGGCCAGCTAGGTAAAACCCTAACGTCTAATGGCCAGCTAGGTAAAACTCCAACGTCAAATGGTCCGCTAGGAACAGCTATAACGTCTCATGGTCCGCTATGAACAACTGTAACGTCTAATGGTCCGCTAGGAACAACTGTAACGTCTAATGGCAAGGTAGGTAAAACCCTAACGTCTAATGGTCCGCTAGGAACAACTGTAACGTCTAATGGCCAGGTAGGTAAAACCCTAACGTCTAATGGCCAGCTAGGTAAAACCCTAACGTCTAATGATCCGCTAGGTACAACTGTAACGTCTAATGGCTAGCTAGGAAGTTTTATAACGTCTAATGGCCAGCTAAGTAAAACCCCAACTAATAGTCTAATAGTCCGCTAAGGAAAACTCTAATGTCTTGCGGTCCACTATTGACAAATTTACTTTCCCGGGAAAATTTTAATTTCTAATGGTCCGCTAGGGATAATCTTAATTTCTCCAGTTCCATTAT